>JAVKPL010002224.1:0-18150 GCA_032173675.1 Gastrolobium villosum
CCTAATGCTTAGGGTTTTGGATTGAGATATCAATAAGACTGTTATACTAAGTTCAATTTAATTCTTGTCTGTCTCATTCGGATAAAGAAGAAAGCCATGAATTTATTTGGAATTGTTAGAAATGCTTTATGAAATAATTTGCTTGTTAACATGTTTCGAACAATGTACGATTATAGAATTGAGTTGGTTTATAACTATGTTATGACCATCTCACTTCTACTATTGCATTGTTTCTTTACTTACTAAGGGGATAAATTGAGTTGACATTTGATAAGAAGTATGATAATTCTCCTTTCTTATTCTTTAAATGCATTTAAAATGTTAAAATGAAGCTGTCATATTAGGAATAGTCCAGATCCAATAAATTGCTATCAGTCAATAATATTAAAATAACAAATATGGGTTTTTACTCTCTTCCTCATTTTGCAGAAAGGTAAAAGAAATGAATAAATGTTACAAAGCATGCATATTTCCCTCGAAACAAAACCTCATCTAAGGCTAAGCTATGAAAGAAAAAAAGATTAGTTTGCATGTTGGGAAACTGAAATACTGGGAGGAGCCTCATCTTCTGGTATACTCTCAAGTTCCTTATCATCTTCTTTTGGCACCGGACACATTTCTCTTGTCAGCATAGGTGGTGGACTTGATGACTGCAGAATAACCTCATCCGGCGATGGTGGTGGTGATGATGAGCGCGGGGAGATTGATAGCAAACGGGATATCCCACTGCCATCTATAGGGTAAACTTCTGTAACTTCTTCCATGCCCTCATCCAAATACACCACATCTTGCATAGTCAACTGATGGTATTCCACTATTTCCCTTAGGAAACGGTTTTCCCTAGAATATATCTCATTCTCATTTGCCAAACGAGCCTTCTCAGCCAGAAGTGTCTCCAGTTGAAGCCGGATCTGAGAAAACCACAAATACATAGTAAATACATTCATCTTTTGAAGCTACTCTTACATGCAAAACACAACAAGGTAGTCAACTACATACTATACATTCATCTGCATACATACATACATTATGCTACAATAGAGAATATATCCATGTCAAAATCAGACACAACACTCATGTTAGATATACTTAATACTACAAAACACCACATGACATAACAGGACACTTCAAATCTTGTTTTGTCCATGTGAGTGCTTCTTAGGCATCTAATTAAACACAAGCTTGAAATAGGGAAGAGAAAACTAAAATAATACCAGATCATCATCTTCACGGTTATGTCCCTTCTGGTTCTCTCTACCCTCTCGGTCCCGGAGTAATTTATTTTCTTCTTCTAGCTGAGCACACCGTGCTTTAGCAAAAGCCAAATCTGCTTTGACGGTTTTTAGCTCTCTAAGAAGTAATTTTGCTTTGGCAGCTGTTGCCATTGCCACCTGCAAAGGGAAATTATGCTCAAACATTTAATTCAAATAAACAACCATCACAAATTCAATTTTATGTTCACAATTACAATCAGAAGCAAAAATTTAAACTGAGTTTCCTGCATCTAAAATATGTATGAATGCCTACAGGTTTTGCAGTGAGTGAAGTCTTAGACATGGAGCCGTTAATTAACTAGCTGTTGTTATATTAATGCCTTTCCTCAAAACTTTTGATAAAACTTTGATGGTCCAATATATGTGCCATTTGTGGACTGAGTTTAAATTAATCATATGACATGTAACTAAGAACACACTTTACTAACATAAAATCTGTGAACAACTCTAATGAGTAAAGACATTCTATGCCTTCACTACATGAACCAGTGAGGCAATGATACACGACTACATAGTTGCCACCTTACGTCGCGAGATGCCTTGAGTTGTGTTTCTTGGGTGGATAGATTCTGTGTCTGAGCTGATTGCTGCCATGGATTCCTCAAATCTGAAGCTTGGTTTATGTCCTCAGGGCCATTTCCTTTTCTTCTGATTTGAGTTCTCAGGTCTGCTGTCTTACTCTCCACCATTGTTCGGCCTTCCTGAAGAAATTAGAGAAGCAGCATTGAATTGAAGAAAGTTATACTATTAATTAAGCCATGAGTGAGCTAGCAAACAAAGCCAAGTAACTAATTAAATAACAAGGCCTGCTTATACTTCTGCCTGAGATGTGAATGCCTGATGTACTGTTGAAACATGGAAGAGAAACTCATCAACAGTTATATATTGTGTTTAACTCTTTCATTTGTATAACAACTTTCACCCCATTTTTGCTATTTGTTAACAAGAAGTATAGATTGGTTTAAGGGACTAGTAATCTGTTACCAATTTAGTAGTATTTGATTATTGGTACATCAACCAATTTATATACCTTGATAACTAATAATCGAGTCATCATTAACCAGTACAAAAAAAGATGTGAATATTTTGCTGTTCATGAAACATTTCTGAATTGTGTTCCAGGATATACTAAATAGAATTGTGGAGAAACCAATTGCAAAATGAAAGTATATATGATACAGACAGAGTTACCTCAAAAGCCTTCTCAAAGGTGTCACCTAGTTGATTGAGGGAAGAAGTGATTGCATCCAAGCCCTTCCGAAATGTAGGATTGTCCATATTTCTATTAGAGTCAGGGGCTTGATATAATGGCTTGAACTGTGAAGGGAAGTTCTAAGCATGCCAAATTGCCAATGAAAAAAAGAAGAAAAAAAGAACACCACACAATTAAGTTGATTCCAATTCAACTGATCGAGTAAATGACAGACATATATTTATTGGAGAAATTCAAGAGTCTCAGTTCTATGCTTCATGTAATTATTTACATTAAATAATTATTAATCAGCACCATATCATATCCTTGCATGCATGCATAGAAAATAAGAAAAAGTGAACAAGAGTTGCATTATATTTATGTATGATAATCACCTGAGCTGCAGAAGGACCTGTAAAGGTATTAAATGAGCGTGATTTGAGTGTTTGGGGAATGGTATCATCATGTTGTGGGGTTGAATTGTCATCATCCAGAATTGATTTGGCTTTCTGAGCCAGGACACCCCAGAAACCAGACTTGGAGTCTCCATTTCCAGAATCATCAAAATTCTACATGCATGCATTCATCATTCCAGAAATTACACACACACACATATATAAATATAATCAATTCAATCCAAAAATTTAAACTGTTGGGTGAGGTTACATTAATGGTTTTATATATCTCAATACGTCCTCTCACACGAGAGCCTATTGGGCTTGAAGGGTGGATAATGCACAGGCTCACCTACCTGTGCGAACAAAGAAATTCCACTAGAAAGAAAGTGGGGGGCGGTGAGGATCGAACCCGGTGCACCGAGACTCGATACCATGTAAAGAACCAATTCAACCCAGAAGCTTAAACTGTTGGGTGAGGTTACATCGATGGTTTTATATATATGAACATAATGGTTTTTTTTTTTTTTCTTCTTAATTAAATAAAAACATAATAATGAGCATTCAATAATAATACCTTGGATCTTTGATGATCAGAGTCAGAGGAAGGGGTGAAATCAGAAGCAAGAGATGGTTGATGCCTAGCAGAAGAGGCTTTGATGGCTTGAGCAGCAAGTGATGGTGAAGATAAAGAGAAGGAAGGTAGGGACACATTTTCATTATCAGAATCCTTAACATTATCATCCAATGGTTCATGAAATTCTTCCTTGAAGGTGGAAGCCCTTGATAGACCCTGTCTTCTTCTGTATGCCATGCTATTTCCTACCCCAACCTGCGAGATCACAAAAACGAGGAACGAAACTTCTGATTCAGATTCAACTGCCACAACCAACTTTTTCCTTTTTTTTTTTTTTTTTTCCTTTTCTTTTGTTTTTTTTCTTACGGTCATGAAAATGAAGTATCAACCAATAATGATTGGGAACATAATCCCTCACGCACGTTGCATTAGACAAAATTGTAAAAATCGGTGAGATGCACCTATTTCTTTCTCTTTTTTCTCCTTAACGGATCCATAGATTTTTTTATATAATTTTATCTCAACTTAACAAATTATATTCCCATGATGAATATGTAATAAAGTAAGGAATTAATGATTCTCTAGGAGATAATTTTATTTCCTAAGTGTACATAAAAGTGTGTGAGATTATATAAAGAGTAGAAGGAGAGAAAAAAATATGGACTCCATACTGTGTGTATGAGAGATAAAATTATTTCCTATATTTAATCCCTTAAAAGAAATATATAAATATAATAATTACTTGTTACTGACAGATCACAAAGGTATAAGCGGTGTCCCTTTTCTTTTTCTTTTCAATTCCAATTATCCTAATACTTGGTAACAATGCCAAGTTGGCGGGTGGTGTTTGGAGAGCATCTTTGGTACGTCCGTAGCACATACGACTGCCGTTTAAAAATTTACATCTGAAATTTTTGACTTTTTAATTTTTGCTCTGTACGCATAGCACAGGAAACAAGAGGTTTTTATTGCATTGCCGCACCCAATCAATGGTGCGGCAGTAGCACAATAGAAATTTCGGTGGTGTTTGAGACAAAGAATTGGAGCCGAACATGAATTTTCTGACCACAAAATTAATAATTATTCATGTCAAAACTCTCGGTATTAACCTGATTTGTTTATTATGCAGGTTTATATGATACAAATAATTTATTAATTTTATTTTTCAAATGAAAATCATTTAAATAATATTAAATCATTTGATAAAAATAAAATAAATAGGAGTAAATATATAATAATTATTATTTGATTTAAATAGATCAATTATGAATCGACATGAATTTTTCCGCATCACTTTTTAGTGTACACTAACACAAAATTTGCGTCTTACATTAAAAATTTTCACCCATAATAATAAGGCGAAATTAGCTCTCATGTTATAGGAAACTTTTGGTTTCCTATCATAGATACATTTATATAGTGGATTCCTACCATAGATACATTTATATAGTGGATTCCACCATCTTTAAAAAAAAAAAAGTACTTAAAAAATAAATTGATGTGAGAACAATCGTACGAAATTTCTTTGGTGCTATGGATGCACTATAAATTCGGTGCATCTTCCACTCACATCGTGACATGTGTCTTACTTTTGTCAAATCAATAATAAATAATTTATTTTAAAATTAAGAGAGAGAGTGATTTGATATAAAGTAAGACACGTGTCATAACATGAATGAAAGATGCACCGAGTTTTCGATACATCTGTAGTACCAAAGATATTCTCCAACACCGTGCATAAAAAATCATCTCCCTAATAATAATAATAGTTAAAAAGGTTGAATGTCCTTTTTATTTTTATTTTCTCCAATGTATACAAGATAGTCATGGTCTCATGGATGGATGGTCCATTGATACTTCCATTTCTCCCGAAAGAAAAAAAAAAATATGGTCAAATTGATATTGATATTAATGTTGACGGATCAGCTCAACTGTGGAAGTAAATGTTGTAACTTGTAAAAATAGTTATTCAATATACTATAGTGTGGTATATATTGTTTGTACATGTTATACTAATTTCTTATGTTTTGTGCTTAGAAAGGTATAAGCTTTGATTTCAATATTAGTAATCTGTGTCAAAATTAATTCAATTTGGGCTAACGCCTACGCTTTTAAATGATTGCTTTATTACTTTTGTGAATTTAAACAAATTAAATGAAGAAGAGGGTCAAGTGCGTTCAGTGACAACTCAAGTAAAAGGACTTCTTAGTTGTATCTGTCAACCATTTTCTTCTTATTATTGTTACTCATCAAGCTTTCCCATGAGCAACTTTAGTGATGCCTTTCGCATATGTTATGTTATTGGAGAATATCTCTCTTTCCAATACATTCATCGATTTTCGTGTAGCTCAATTTTTATTTTTTATAAATGAATGACCCCACCTATGATTGTGTTTATGGTAGGAGAGAGTTCATCTCTTACTACATGAGATTAATAAAGTCTTTACATAAATTACTTAAACAAGCTTTAGTGTATCATTTTTATATAATATTATATTACATAAATTATTTGTTCTGCTGACACAACAGATTTGAGGCAAGGTATATTTCTGACAACAGTTCAAAAGGAATAGTTAGGGAAGCTATAGGAAATTTTGACTGAGTTTTCAAGGAATCATTTGAATTGCCATTGAAGAGGTTTTGTCATTTGTGATCACTCTGTTCATATACTCCCAGATAAAGGGCTAGTAAGCATGAGGCCCAACAGTTTTTCTTTAATGTTGTTAGCATCAGAGTTTTGAAATCTTGTCCATTCTGCCTCTAGAGTTTTTTTTTTTTTTTTCATTTATTATGAAATTCTGTAGCTTGAAGCCAAAAAAGCAACCCCATATTTGAGAGTTAATTGGGTTTTCACCCTTTTGCCCCTCATTAATTATTTAATAACCATTTTGCCCCTGATTGCAAACTATCTATCAATCTGCCCCTCTTTAATCAATTAAATTGAATATTTACTCGATTAAATGGTCAAATGAAGATTTAATCGATTAAATCTTCAACTTAATCGATTAAATTTTCCTCTTTATAGGAAGAAATAGGGAGATTTAATCGACTAAATAGGGAGATTTAATCGACTAAATCTTCAAGTCAACGATTTTTGTCTATTTTGACCATTTAATCGATTACATTTTTGACTTAATCGACTAAAGAGAGACGGATTGGTAGATAATTCTGAGTGAGAGACAAAATGGTTATTAAATAATTAATGAGGGGCAAAATGCTGAAAATGCCGTCTCCTGTGCCTTACTTTGTTTTTGAAAGGTACGATATAATTCCCATTACATGTCTTGATAGTTAGCATAGTTTCATATGCTTACCACTTATATGTCTTGACAGATATCATGGTTAGTGTGACTACCTCTTAACTCTTATCACTAATCACAATATTCTCTGTTGGTTGAGTGGTTCTAATATAGCATGGTCCTTCATTTTCATTTCTTTATTTCCATATGTTGCAGCAAGCAGTCTAGGTTAGATATGGTATAGTCTTTTTCCATTTGTTTTGTGAATTTCCTTCAGATTCATGACTTGGCCAATTTAGGCCATGTCAGTTTTTTGTACTTGATAATGTGTAAAATTAGTTTAGAAGTCAATGAATGTAATAAGCATGTAGATATCTGATTATTAATGTAATATTTAGTTTGACATTTCTTCCCTACCATTTGGTTGTTTGGAAAGTTGATTGCTCTAAATTAAATTAAAAACTGATATTGATCAAAATATTCATCCCTCTAATTATGTATCCCATTTTTATCACTGCATTTTGCTCAATCTAGAAATGTCAGGTTGCGGTGTGTCAGGTCGCGGGTTCGAACAATCTCTCTGCAGGAGAAAGACTGCCTAGAGTATTCTCTTCCCCAGACACTCACGAAGTGGGTATTTGAACTGGGTCGGCCCTTTATTTTGCTCAATCTAATTTCTCCGTTTTTAGAGAAATATAATATAAAATCATTAATACAGTTTCATTTAATACCTTAAACTTTAGGGTTAATTTGGTTCTTTACATGATATTGGAGTGGACCAGCTTACTCCAGCAACGGTGCAAGTATTGGGCTTGCCATTTTGTGAAAAGTGAAGTGACAAGTACACAAGAAAAAGCGGTTGAGAAGGTTTACAGAAAACACAGAAGAAAGCCAAGAAGGGTTAAAATAGAATCTAACATAGCTAAGAAGATTGGCTTATTACTCTTCTGAACTTGATCAAATTTAACTAACAGATATAGCTGACTGAGAACTTTGAAAGTTGGCTTCAAACAGATTCAGTCTTTTAGAAGCTTAAGTTTCCTAAACCTTAGTTGGTTGAGTAAGTCATGATGAAAACTTAGTTTTTAACTTGTAAATACCAACAGATCAGAGATGAGAAACATAACAAAATAACATGAATGAAAGATTTAAGAGTAGAGACAGCTTAACAAAGAAACATTTAAACAGAAAGAGCAAGAGTGTGTATGATAATAGATATAGCTCTTAACATCACTGAAGGAGTGTGTATAAACCTGTTAAAAAGCAAGAGTATCACCTACTACAAGATTTTAGCAAATATAACACAAGTAGGTAGCATTTTAAGTTTGTATTTTCAGGGTTTGCATTCATCATGTAATATAACCACAAAAAATTTTCTACACACATATCATTTTGTGGGACTTACATTTTTTGAAGTAAAAAAAAAAAAAATTACGGCACGGAAAATAGATCTCTATTACATAACATATTTTCAGTATGGTTTCTTAATCATCAAATATAAAACTTTTGACTCAAAGGGGTTTTGGTCCTAACAAAAAGTAGAAGCAAAATGCCACCACCTAAAACTTTTTTTTAAAAATCATCCAAAAAAAAAACTGCTGAGTTTGCAAATAAATTCTTGTAATTTACAGTGATGTCGATTAACTGACTACATATTTCTAGAATTTACTTTTATGTACCCTTCGATTATCTATTACTTAAAAAGAATGCCATGGGTTTTGTTCAACATAAGAACTATGAAAATTGCATTTTGAATAGTGATTTTAATGTGAAAACAATAACTTACAGAAGCTGGGTTGAAGCAAGAATAATTATTCATTTCTATTCTTTGCTTAGAAATCTCAAATTATTTTGTAAGTTGTGTATCCTTGCTAATTTTCTAATGCTATCAATCCTACTATTAATTTAATTTTGGTGACCTTCGTGATTTTGTTTTTGGTCTACTTAAGACTTGTTGCTCTATTTAATTTAAATTAAAGATTGGTTAACTTATTTAAAGATAAACATGTTTGTTAAATAAGTCTTGAAGTCAAGCTAGATTTAGAAAAAAAGGAACTTACATCACAAAAACTAAGTCTACATACCATAGCTTATTCCCGTTTTCAAATAGTATATTGGTTCAACTGAAAAAAAATAAAATAAAATAATTACCGGAGAATTGTTGGTTCGGTGGCGATTTAGTTAGAGTCGAAAATGATTTGCCCAAAAGATAATGGATTATACTTACCAAAAAAAATAAAATAATGGATTATATTTCTACTAACCACAATTCGTGGAAACGGTAAGAGTTAAACCCGAAACCAAATTAGTTATCTTGATATCTAAAAAAATAAAAAATACTTTTGTAAATAAATATTAGAGGTATAAATAAATTGGACTAGACTAGACTTTGATTTTAAATATTAGAGGTATAAAATATTTTAAATTTGGTATGATTTGTTAGCATCGTGTATATCCAAATTATAAGTCTGATTTGACCTCTATTTAAAAAATAAAAATCTTACCCTAAGCCTATTCAATATTTAATAATTTAAAAAAACAAAATAATGTTAAAAATTATTTATAATCATTAAAATTATAATTTATTTATTTTATTTATAACCAATAAACTTAATGTCTGGCATATAAAGGGTTTGATTTTTCTAAAGTTACTTTAGATAATTTTATCTAATGTTCATCGAAACGATGTCATTTTGGGGTGAAAATCATGATATTTTTGTAATTTTAATTTATTTTAGGGTTATAATAGTCTTTATCATTCTAATTTTTTTCAATTTTTCAACCTCAAAATGACGTCGTTTCGATGAACATTAGATAAAATTATCTACAGTAACATCATAAACTTTTTTCAAAACCTATATCTTCTCTTTGAGTTAAATATGTATAATAAACCAAGTGTTGTCTAATATAAAATTAGCTGTAGTCATCAAAAAAGAAAAATAGCTGTAGGCCCCCCTTAAGCCTCGCTAGCTCATTTACATATATTTTGAAAGAAAAATAATGATATCATGTTACATAAAAAAATTATCCTATTTTTTTTCTTTTTTTGTTAAATTATGGACCCTCATATTTGTGTCACCTGAGAATGGTAAAAGAGTCCGAGAAAAAAAAAATTAAAATACGTCGTCGTCGTGGTTGACGAGGCGAAGTCGCTGGCTAAGAATTTGTTAGAAAAAGTTGTGTTTTTGTGCTTCTGCAACCAATTCATTCCATTCCATCAAAATGCTTAACTTCAAATTCGACGTGTTTTTGTTTTTCCTTCAAATCTGACCCTAATTTCTCGTTCGTTGGGAGATCCAAATTTCATCGTGTTCGCGCGAGTCTCTCAGGTCATTCTCTCTCACTCTTTCTTTAATGTTTTTTTTTTTCTTTTTTTGCTTCTGAGATCAATACACAATTTTCATGCTCTCTGTTCGTGTTAAAAATTCATCCTTTACGCTATTCCCACATTGCCCTCATTCTAATAAACGCTTTTCATCTTCTGGGCATTTCATAGTTGTAGCAATTTAGTTTCTTTTTTCGATTGCTTGCTTGCTTCCACTGTTGCTGCACAATGCACTTTACCTTATACATGAATTTAAATGCTTTCTCTTTCCACCAATCATTGTTATGTGTACTTATGTAGGTGGTTTAGAGAGAGATAGATACATAGATAGAGCTGAAAATCTGAAATTGAAGTAATTAACAATCTCTCTAATCACATTTGATGCTTGATTAATGCTAAGGATCTAATTTACCTTTTTCTATGAGCTCAACTCACATGATTTTATTAAGTTCGTGGTCTATTGTGTTGTGTGATTTTAAGATATCGTTTGGTCCTAGCTAGTGTTGGCATGTTCTGTTCAATTCTGGTAAAGGATGGCTACTATAGACTACACTTGTGAATAGCCCCGCTTTAGCGCGCTATAGCGGAGTTGCGTTGCGGTGCGGTGCAGCGGCCGGCCGCCACAGACCGTGCCGCTGCGGTCAGGCCAAGTGTAGCAGATGTAGCGGCCGCTATTGCGGCTGAATCGGGGCGCTATTGCGCCGTTACAATAGTTTCTGCAAAAATGTTCTCATTGTAGAAGGAATAGATTTGCAACTTAGATACAAGTGAAAGTAAAGATGAAGATTTGGATGTTCATGATTTCAATTATGATTAGTTCCTTAACTTCTTTGATTTTGACATTTCACTTAAGTGGCAGTTTGAATTTTGACTAATTTTGCCACTTATTTTGTTGTGTTACATTATTTGAGACTTTAATTCCTTGAATTTTAATGTTTGAAATCATTTATGTTTCAGTTTGAGATCCTTCAAATTTGTTTTTATGTCACATTTTCGTATTTTAAGTTTTATATTTGTGGAGTACAATTTAGTGTATCACTTTGGTACACTTTGCATAGTAGCGTTGTAGCGCTACCCGCTATAGCGCTATAGCAGTTTGGAGGGTCAGTCGCTACGCGCCGCTATCCGGGATTAATAAGTATGCTATAGACACATATAATGGGTCTTAGTCTTACCCTTTCTTAGACCTTGCCCAGAGCAGGAGCTTTATAGCATCAGGTTGCCCTTTATTGGTCCTGGTACGAAGTATTATGGCTTGTTGATGCATAATTTGGATGCCACATTATTGACATCTTCTAAATTGTTTGATTGCCTGTTTTGACTATATATTGCTATCTTTAATAATCTGGATTTTGCATGGTTTCAGATGGCTGCGAATTCTGAGAATTTCTCATCTGTGTCGTCTCTGTCTACTTCACGGGTTCACAGGGACACTGATTTTGTCCAGGTTGCAGTGTGTTCTCTTTGCCAAAAGGCCCTATCACCTGATAATGAGATTACAAGTGATCTTGCAACCAGTGGCGTATGTGGTGATTGTAAATTTTTATTACTTGAAGACTTTGGGAATCATACTGTTTCTCAAAGCTCTCAAAGGAGGCTTAGAGGAAGATTCAGGCACAACAGTTCTGAATCAGTTGAGAATATGTTATCACAACAGCTCCCCTATATGGTTAATACTATGGGGCAAAACCAATCCACTGCATCTGCAGAGGATGATCAACTTGTGGATGGTGACTCCCCTGCTTGGTCATTGCAGTATTCTAGTACACATACTACCCCTGGTGGGTCTAGAAGCTGGGGGCAGGTTCTATCTGATACTGACAGTGATGGTTTTGATAATTGGAGTTCTCTTTATGGTGAAAATGAATCAAGTGCGAGTCTTAGACGGTATAGGGTTCCCCATGGTGAGACTGATTCTTTCTCGTTCAGTGCTTATGGAGGTGACTCAGATATCTCTATGGATAGACATAGTTTTGTTGGCACAGGAATGTTTAATTTACCAGATGAGGGAGACGAGTTTGATAGTGACACTGACATAGATCCAATGCATGCTGGCCTCAGCCAATGGAACTCTGATATGGAAGACAATGAGGAAGAAGAGGATGAAGACGGAGAAGAGGAGGAGGATGAAGAGGAGGAAATGGAACTAGCTGAGGATGAGGAAGCTGTAGCCGCTGCTCGCCTTCAAATTGTTTTCACCTCAAATTGGGATTATCTCATGGGGCAAACTTTGGAGGATGCTGATTTACCTCATGGAGCAAACTCTGGGGATTATCTTGATGCTAGACGCTTTGAAGACTTGCTTGAGCATCTTGCTGAAAATGACAGCTCAAGACGAGGAGCACCTCCTGCTGCTGTGTCTTTTGTGAATAATCTGCCCCTTGTAGTCATTGGCAAGGAACATGAGAAGCATGGCGAACTAGTTTGTGCCATTTGCAAGGATGTCTTGGCCCCTGGCACTGAAGTCAATCAGCTTCCCTGCTCTCACCTTTATCACGCATGTTGCATTTTGCCATGGTTGAGGGCAAGAAATTCATGCCCTCTTTGTCGTTATGAGCTTCCAACTGATGATAAGGATTATGAAGAAGGAAAGCAGAATATTGATGGTATAAATATGAATCATGAGAGGCAGCAATTAGATATGATGGATGATAGTTCCTCTGATGGAGCTGAAGTGAGTGAAGAGGATGGTACTAGTCAAGGTGGAATACAGCATAGGGGAGTTGTGAACTTGGGTTCTACCATGAATTCTTCTGCAGCAAGAGGTGGTAGAGGAAGATGGTTTTTTCTTGCTGCAGCTCCAATCGTTAGTCTAGTCGGCATCGTTCTTGTCTTGTGGTTAGGTAACAATTCACAGATTGAAGGGAGTGGACATCTAGGTGGTCGCAACTTGTCTGGGCAAAATCAGCATGTGGTATTTGCATCCCCAAACCAAAGGGAGAGTAGAAACAGAAGATGGTGGTGCCCATTCTAAGTATAAGTACTTCTCCAATTGTTCATCAATAATGCCTAATAATGATGGCCACTTGTGATGAAATTTTTAGCTGACTTAGTATTCATGGCATGCTTTTTGTTCTCACTAATTTCAGAAGTCATGTAAATATTAAGTTTGTAATACCTTATAGCATGGTCTTTTTTCTTGTACTTGTTTTCTTTTTTCCTGGTTTGTGTGCTTCAAGGACCCAATGCCTGAATATTTGATGATCCATCCTTGATGTTTTTCTGTGTTAGACTGAATTCATTTAAACTATTGACCAAAGTTTTCTTAGGTTGGGAATAGGGTTGGCAAAACGGTCCCACCCGGCTCAACCTATAATAGCCCTTACTAGTAATTGTGGATTTAATATCGAAGAATAATTAGAAGTAAAAGAAATAAAGTCACCTTTGGTGAAAAATGAGTTAAAAGGACAGTTAAGGAGTAAAAATACGGGTAAATAAAGTTACCCGAAAGTGAAAAGTAAAATTATAAATATTACCATAAAAATATTATGGACTAGTGGGTAAAGTTTGGTATTGAATGGAGGTGTGTAGATAGATAAGCTATTACACAGTTAAAGTAACTTAACTTATTTTATCTTAGAAAAGTGGCACTTTCTTTCTTTCTTCCACGCGTGGTCTTCATTTCTCCTCTATGTGCCCAACGTCCAGGGAAGAAAAAAGGAAAGAAAGGTTAGGTTTTAAGTTTTCTTTTCTTTGATTCTCATTCAATCCTCCACCAAATCACAAAGCCCATTACATGAAATCGATTGTAAACCACCCAATGAGTCCATTCCACCGATCAATTTGAGCTATAGTTGAGTGTGTGAGGAGTTATTCCTCCCTTCATTTTCGAGTTACTATTCATTGGAGGAAAAAAAGTGAGTTTTTGATGGAGCTTTGCTTGGAGGTTGCTCTCTAGGCTTTGTACAAGTGTTTAGAGGTAAGAAACCTTTATTTCTATGGCTTCATTTTGATGATTTGAGCCATGAAAATTGTGAGCATGTGTTGGGTGGGAAATAAATTAGTTTAAAAATTAAATGATATGGATTGTGAAGTTGTTATGTATGTAAAAGTTACAAAAATTAAGTGAAGCAAATGAATAAATAAAAAGAAATGAACCCTTGGAGATCCTTTATGAATTCGGACCTTAGCATGATTTAGGATGGTTTAAGGATAAATTAAGTTATATTTATTTTGATAAAAATTTGGAGGCTCCAATGCATGAAATTGTCTAGTTGATGAAGTGAGTTAGTTTGGAAAAATGATAAAAATAATGTGGCCTCCCTATATGCATGCCACGACCTTGAGAGAAAGAATGGGCCAAAGGATGTGTTTTAAATTGCTAGATAGAACTTAGGGAACAAATGAGGTTTTAGGAACTATTGGTTTTGGTTAAATAAACCCAATGAAAGTCCTAGCCTTCTTAGTTTGGCTTCGGCCAATTAAGGTCTTTGGGGCTAGAGAGCAATAGAAAAATTGTAATAAATGTCTAATAAAAGGATTTATAGAATTATGGGCATGACGTGCGTATTGGCATGGTATTGGCAAAAACGTAAAGAAATGAAGATAAGCGATAAAATATATGCCTTATGGAAAATCTAGGCATGATAGCATTTTATTGATTTGTATTTGTGGATTCTTGCTCTAGGTGTACCTAGAGACTAAAAAGGATCGGAATCTCTTGAAGAAATATAAGTAACTTGTGTCACAAGTAAGCAGATCGATAAAGCTTCAAGAGGTAAGCTCTATGTTTAAGGAGTCTTTTCCTACTTGAGTGCTCCACCATAGTTAGTAGACTATGGTTGGACTATATGACTGTGTAGACACTCTGTATAGGTGCATCCATATAGAGATATTTGATGATTTGATATGATATGACATGATATGATAAGACTGATTCTGATATGATTTATGTATTGACTTTTGGTACACGGATGTCTTCTTGGGTTTTGCCTGAGATTGACAGTGTACACCTCTGAGTTACTCTATTTCCGTTTGGGGCCATCCCTTGGAAATGACGGCGCACGTCTCTGTTATGATATGATTACATGTTCTGCTCAGTTATGATATCTGCTATATGTTGTATCTGTATACTCTGTATCTGACTTTCATGCAGGAGTGAGCCAGGGGTATGGAGAATTCTCTATAAACCTGGAGCTTATTGAGATTTGTAATCTCACCCCTCTTTGGGGACATGATTTCAGGTTCCCAGACTGCCGGTGAACCCTCAGCAGGCAGAGACGCGGCACGTGGCTGAGACGTTCGACTGATCGGATTTTGAGTGGCTGTAGGCTACTACCTTTTTTGGAGTGTGTTGATGTAGTTTAGATTTCAGTTATTTTGGGGATCATTATGTCTGATCTTTCACTCTGTATATGGCCTGTATATGTTCTGTACATGTCCTTCAGTTTGATGCATGTACATTTTTGTATTCAGGCATGTTGATATGATTATGTAGTATTCAGTTATGCTTATGTCTTGGATTGCATGCTGTTAGATTAGTGGCACGGAGCCAAGTTTTTGCATGCGCCCATGGATGGGTATCTGATTATAATTGCATGACTGGTACTTCTGGATATAAATATTGTTGAAACTGTCTATCAGGAACTCTTATGAGTGGGATTGGGAAATCCCCGGTTATCCGATTTACAGAGGTTACTCTGTCCGATTTTCGTTAACGCCTTATGAACATTAAAAGAGAAAAAGAAAAGTTAGCTCGTATTTTCGTAAGTTTAAGTTTTCCGCTGTTTCTGTTGTATCATATGTATGTTAATTGAACCGGCTCGAGACGGGGATGTTACATTTATGGTATCAGAGCAGTTTCTCTAGGAGAGCCTCTGAAATATTGCATGAACTGTTCGGGTCATTATGTTCTCGAGTCTTTTCTTGGAGTCTTATGATATGCATGTCTGATCACTGAGTGTGAGCGTAGCTAACTCATTCCTTTGTGTGAAATATGCAGAATTATGGTTCGTCCGAGAAGGACTCCGGATCCTCCGAGTGACCCGACAGATCCAATTTTGGCAGATCTGGCCAGGCCCCGAGTAAATCAGCGGGGTGGTACTTCGCAGCCAGATCCAATTATAAGGGCCTTAACTGAAATGCAGCAAAATATGGCTGCAGCTAGGCAGCGAGATCTGGAAGTAATGATGAAAGCAAATCAAGATCTGATAGAGGCTAATAGGTTGGCCAATCAACAGATGATGGAAGCAAGCCGTGCGGCGAATATTGAAATGATGAGGTTACTCCTCGCGGAGGTGAGGGCGGGTGGACAAGGTCCACAGCAGCAGCCACAGCCACAGCCACAGCCTATTCCTCCTCCCCATAATCCCATTGTCGTGGAGGGGGAAGGAAACAATGAAGAGTCTAGTCACAGGGGTGGTGTGGCACAACCAGTGCATAACAGAGAACAAAGAGAAAGAATGCTTAATGCCTTCCGGAAACATGCACCACCAAATTATAAAGGAGGCATTGATCCCATTGCCGCCATTCAATGGTTGGAAGAACTGGGGCGTATTTTTACTGTCATGGAGTGTGATGATCATCAGAAATTATTGTATGCTTCTTATATGCTGCAAAATGATGCAGCCGATTGGTGGAGAAACACTCGTCAGTCTTTTGAATGCCAAGGTTATGCTATCACTTGGCCTTTCTTTGAAAGACATTTTTTACTGAAATACTTTCCGGAAGAAGCCCGGTTAAGGAAAAAGGGTGAGTTTGAAGAACTGAAACAGGGTCAGATGTCTATTGATGAATACTTGAACAAGTTTAATAAACTGGCCAAATACTCTCATTTCCAAAGAGCACCACCTACTGAGGATGATCTGATCTTTAAATTTCATAAATGACTACATGATAATATTTCTGAAAAGATGGCAGGTGATTCGTTTGATACTTTTGCTGCACTTGTTAAAAAGTGTAAAAATGTCCAAGAATATTACAGAAGGAAGAACAAGGATCAGTCAGCTACTAATTCCGGTCCTAAAAATACTACCGGAAATGCAAAAGGAAAGGGTTTGCAGGCGAAACAATCTGATGGTAAATTCAAGAAAACTGGGAATTCCAAGCATGGAAATTTTAAACCTGTTGCTCCATGTACTATCTGTGGAAGAACTCATGCAGGAGTTTGCAGGAAAGAAAAAGGGCTTTGTTATAAGTGTGGTCAACCCGGGCATTTTATTAAGGACTGCCCCTATGGTGGGGGACAGGTTTCTGCAATTCAGGCTACCCCGGCCCCTATAATGATAGAGGAGCCATCGCTTCCTCCGCCACCTCCTGTTGCCCGTGTATATGCAGTGACCCAGCCAGAGGCTGAGAGATCAACTAGTTTGGTTCGAGGTATGATTTCTATTAAAGATGAAATGCTTAGTGTCTTATTTGATTCTGGTGCTACACACTCTTTTGTAGCTGATTATGTAGTGAAAGCATTTGATTTGCCTGTGACGATAATGAAAACCCCTATGCGTATTGTTACGGCTGTGGGAAAAGTATTTCATGAAAAATATGTTTGTGAAAATGTGAAATTCAAGTATGAAGGCAAGGAGTATTCTGCTGATTTTATCATGCTACATCTTGCATCTGTAAATTTGATTTTGGGAATGGATTGGTTGTCTAAATACTGTGTGAAGATTGACTGCTGCAGTAAAACTATTTCTGTCTCGTCTCATGATGATGAGGAGAAGTCTCCTTACTTGTCTGTACTTCGGGTTGTAAAGGCCTTGAAGGAAGGAGATTTCGGATTTATTATGTTAGGAGGTCTGGTGGGCGTCAATAAGGAGCCAATTTCTAATATTCCGGTTGTCTCCGAGTTTGAGGATGTCTTTCCGGATGAAATTCCGCACTTTCCTCCAAAGAGGGAAATAGAATTCTCCATTGACTTATTGCCTGGCGTGGGACCGATCTCTCTGGCCCCATACCGGATGTCACCTCTGGAATTATCTGAGTTAAAGAAACAGATTGAAGACTTGTCCAGGAAGAATTTTATCAGACCGAGTGTGTCTCCGTGGGGAGCACCGGTAATCTTTGTTAAGAAGAAGGATGGGTCTATGAGGTTATGTACGGATTACCGACAGTTGAACAAGGTAACTGTTAAGAACAAGTATCCTTTGCCACGTATAAATGATTTGTTGGAAGCAAGGCACGTAACTGAACCAAGTGGCAAAACATGAA
>JAVKPL010002225.1:0-17754 GCA_032173675.1 Gastrolobium villosum
CACAAGAAGCTATGCCCAATTCCTTATTGGAATACACTTTTAGGACTTAGATATGATATGTAAGGGTATATGGTAGAGTGCATTGCATGAACTCAAATCTTTTCTGAAAGTAAACTTCTTTTCATACACGCATCATCCATGGTTTTATATACTTGAAAGAAATTAGGAAAATTCATGGAAAATATCGTTAACATATTTTATAACTTCAAAACATATTTATCAACTCAAGATTAAGTGGTTGGAAGCAAGTTGAAATGCATTTAAACTTAAATTTGCTACATAATCTGGTTTTTATCTTCCAGACAATTTTTCGTATCAAAGATGATGGGTTTGGATCTTGTGTCCTTCATAGAAGTTTTAGATATCTCCTATATCTTTCCAAAGAGACTAAGATCACATCAATCCGATAAAAATAACTCAAGTTATGCCCAAAATATGAAACAATATTTTTGCTGTCAAGTTGCAGATGAAAATTATTGATTACTTAATAAGTAGTCGATACTCTCGCAAAGTAATCGATTACTTTCTGTCCAGAAAGTGTTCTAACGGCTATGAATAGCTATTTTTGGGTAAAATCAATATATAAACATTCCCAACGAATCCAGAACCTATTAGGCACCATTCATACACATCTTAAGCATACTTTGAGAGATTTTACACTATCATTTACATATTCTTACATATTTTTCAAAGATTATATATATTTGAGCTTATATCTTGAAAATCCATATACTCATGCTTTACGTTGTATTATCTACAATATTTTTCTTGTAGACTTGAGTTGAAATGGTCGTGAGACCCATTACGTTTGAAAGGTAGCCAAATATCTAGGGAAATTTGGAGAGAATTGTAAGATTGTCAAGTACCCGTAAACTTGGTGGTTGTAAGGTATTCCCAAGAACCCGAAGTCTTGGAAGATTGTAGTGGTTTGTCAAGTACCTTTGGAGCTTGACCATTAGTGGAAGATTTGATCAAGAGGCTTCAGTATGGATGTAGGTAGGTTACAAGTGATGGTAACCGAACTAGGATATATCATGTTTGCAATTCTCTAAACTCTAAACTCTTTATTTCTAGCACTTTAATTATTTCTTTGATATCTTGTATGTGCTAACATATGTTCTATATTTGTGATATATTATATGTTATGGATTGTTTGAATGTATTGATTAACTTTTCATGTATCAAAGTTTGCATAAAATTGTAATTTAGAAATAAGAAAGAGGGTTTTGGTGAAAATTTTGTAATACTCAATTCATCTTCCTTGAGTATGGAAGCCACATTCCTAACAGCTGGTACCCAAAATCTTTATATCAGATTAATTAGCAATTTTTTTATACATGTAAAATAGGGTAAAATGGACAAGTGAATCCAATTACTAACGGGGAATGTCAACTTAGATAAAAAAAATCACAGGGGTTAATTGATAAAAAAAGAGAGCATAGGAGTGTAAGTGACATAAGAGTAAACCACATAAAAATTTATTAATTTTCCCCGTTAATAAATACTTAAAGTTCATCATAACTTATCTTCTAAAACGTAGGACTGATAAATATTAGTTAAGAAATAATTTATAGTATGAATAATACATTATGAATTAATTAATTTTTTTAATAAATGATCATTGCTACCATTTAAATTTTTTTGTTATAAGAAGTTCAAATCTTTGAATAGACCAAACGTTGAGGCTGAAGAAATAAACAAACTTGAGTTCAGTAATTGACGATCTTGTACAATGCTAGGAATAGTTTAAATATTAAGATTAATTTCACATTTAACAAAAGTAGGTTTATCCGAGCCATGTTTTTGAGTGAATACTTAAAAAGAGCTATTTGGCGAAGTGATAAATTTTAGATTCTTAAGAAACTCACATTGGGACATCTTAGTTACCCACGTATAATACAAGAATTTTTAAATTTTCCTGAAAAAAAAAATAAGATTTCTGGGAATTAAAATTGTGAATAAGTATCAGATGAAATAATACTACTAGGTGGATGGTGTTCTTGAATTCCCATCTAGTAATTTTTTTTACATAATTTATAGAACATAAGTAACCATGCCTTAATATTCTCATAACTAAAATACACTCTTTTGTTAAAGCTCTAGCCGTGATATTCTTCACAAAATCGTGGATTCCTTTATTCCCTTTCACGAAGCTATTTAGTGGGTTCCTCTATGCTTCACTTCGCTTTGCTTCGGTGACCCCAACGCCGCGTTTGACCCTTTTGTGGCATATTAGAAATTATTTTCAAAAATTCATCAAATATTAATTTTGTAAAATCAGCCCATATTTTCAAAAATTATTGATAATCAACAAAAAGTAGAATCAAGAAAATTGAGCCAACATTCCTAGGAATATTTTAACTTATCAAATAATTTTTTGGTAATATTCCTAAGGAATTTACTTTCCGAGCATATTCTCAGGAATCGTGATCCCCCCCTTCTCTACCAAACATCTCTTAGATTAAAAAAGAAAAAACTCTATGCAAAATTGATCGACTAACTTCTAATCCACGATGTCATTTATGGTGGACCGGAACTTTGTGAGCCTTAACCAAAAAAGGAACGAAAAAAAGAGTGAGAGGTAATTTAAAAAAAAAAAGATAGGATATAAATATAAGACATTTTTTCCTTTATTAGTAAAGGAGCATAAAAAAAATGTGCACCTGGATCGTAATAAAAAAATCCCTAATCCACACACTACTTTAAAGATATAAAGTTGATACTTTTTCTATTTCAAAATATTTGTTAAGACAACAGATTTATATGCAATTTTAAAGACTTAGACGATTCTTCAATTTAAAAACATTTATTGTTTAATGTATCCATGTCTTGCCTGGGAGAGAATGGTTTTAACTATAACATATCTTCATAGAATGAAATATAGTAGTGAATTAGATAATATTTTCAGCCAAAAGGGGTTACACTTGGTCACAATATAGTGTCTGAAATGATTGAGGCACATGTTTGATCCTTAAAAAAATGGCTAGAGATAATTGAGTGGAGATACCTCTTAAATTTATAGAAAAATAAAATAAAATATTTTCAATATTTCCATAATACTGATAAAAGAAATAACTTAATTGATTATAATCATTACCCATCTCTTATAATTAATATATCTAAATTTCACATTTTTCTACTTCATTTTAATAAAATATATATACTCCATAACACCGAAAATATGGTGAGTATTACAAAAAAATAAAAATAAAAAATATGGTAACTAAATGGAGCATGGCCAGAACTATGGGCCTTTGTTTCTTTGCAGTCCTGTGCTCTGTGTCGGTGGAGTGATGAGAGACCTGTTTCGTTTAATTTTTGACTAGGTCAAATTACGTTTGCGGTTAATATATAAAGGATCTATTAATCTCATGTTGCATGAGATCATGTAATAGAGATAAGATTGTGGGGTCCGTTACTTTTTAAAAAAAATAAAAATAAGGATCTACTATTTTATCTCTGTTGCATGAGATAATTATCTCATGTAACATGAGATAATTATTTTCCATATATAAAATAGCTTTGTATATCTGATAAGTAAAAATAATTTTAGGTAGAGAATCATAAATTTTTTCAAAACATATTATATTTACATTTTAAAAGATTTTATTTTATTATTTAAAGAAAATTAATCATTCTAAATTTACTTTTAAAATATCATTCTTTTTTCTTTGTATATCAAAATATCATTCTTAAATAGAAATTAGTTTCTTAATATGAATTATTTTAACAATAAATTTTCAAAATCGATTCTATTAAAATATAAAAATAATATACACACTATTCTTATTATAAAATAGAACTACAAAGGCTTAAAGAATTTTATCTAAAATTTTCCCTTTTAATAAAATTTTACAATGATGAAAATTTTAATCCACAAAACGTTTTTATAAAGAGAGCAGCTCAATACTACCTGGCATGATTAATCTTTAAAAAATGGATTTGATGTCTTGAACAGTTTTAAAAAATGAATTTTTGATACATAAATTCTTGGTGTGTCATTCTCAGTTGTCTACCAACAGTTGTTTTTGACTTCTATTTTGGGTTGGCATCTTATCACCAATTGGCATGCAAATGTGTCTCAACCTATTTAATATGAAATTCCGTCCCATTACTCAAATAGTCAAATCAGGTACGCCACCAATATAACTAAAAACAAATAATTAATAAATACGGCGGGATAAGAATTAAGAATATACGAAAACTTCAAAAAATCACATGTAATTTTCCGGGGGAGTGAACATTTTGTCATGCTTCACCAGATTATTTATCATACCGCCACACAAACAATAAAAATTCCCGGAATGCCACGCGACATAATTTGCTACACTGTGTAGCGAATTATATTTGCAAATAATTCGCTACACAGTGTAGCGAAATATGCTGTGTCATGCTACACAGTCAGCAAAAATGACACGTGTCAAGCTGACAGTAATTCGCTACACTGTGTAGCGAATTATGCTTGTTTTGCTGCCAGCATGACACGGGTCATTTTTTAACCTGACACAGCATATTTCGCTACGCTATGTATCGAATTATTTGCAAATATAATTCGCTGCACAGTGTAGCAAATTATGTCGCGTGGCATTCTGGAAATTTTTATTGTTCACACGGCAGTCTGGTAAATAATTTGATGAAGCATGATAAAATGGTGATTGTTCCTAATTTTTCTGTCAATCACTTACTTCTCAGTGTTTTTCTTAATCACTTATCTTTTATAGTTTTTTTCCGACTAAACTTATTCTTAACACAGTTAAAAACTTAATTATTTTATTTATCTTAACCTTTTTCGAAGAAGAAAACAAATTGAGGACAAAAAAGAGAGAGACTAAATACATTAAAAACTTACAACAATTACAAAAAGGGCGTTTGTTTTCTTCTGTTGCGGATGATAACCCGTTTTTCCTGCAGAGACACAAATCCATGGTCCCACCATTTTTTTTTCAAAAAAGCAAACAAAAAAAAATGGCACAAATTTCGATCTATCAGTAGGAATGAAGATTTGTTTTTCTACAACAGTAGATAATGTTTTCCCTTACAAAAATGACTAAAAGTATAAAAAAATAGAAAAGTACCAAATATATTTAAATTAAAAAATAAATAAACTAAGGATAAAAAAATTGTACAAAAAATAAGATCAAATGTGTTGAAAAGTTACAACAATAACAGAAAAGACTAAAAAAATGAAAATAGTCTAAATAAAAAAAAGAATAGAATAAAGACAAAAAAGGAAAAAAAGAAAAAATAAAATAAAATATGTCTAAATCAAAAAGAAAAAAATAAACTGAGAAAAAAAATTGAAAAAAATAACAAAATATGTTTTAAAAAACACTGATTTCTTTTTCTAATGTGATCTTTTTTTGTTTTTTATCTTAATTTTTTTCTGTTTCTTTTAATAGTGATAGAAAAGACTAAAACTGAGAAAATAAAAAATAGAAGGAAAAAAGAGAGACTAAATATGTCTAAATCAAAAAGAAGAAAATAAGCTGATGAGAAAAAAAAGAAATAGAAGAAATAATTAGACCAAATATGTTGGAAACTTCCAAAGCTAATTTCTTTTTCCCTTAATTTTTTTGTCTTCAATCTATTTTTTTCTTTTTGATATTTTTTTTTTTTTACTTTTAGTCTTTTCTATCTTTTTTTATTTAAATTTTAACATATTTGGTCATATTACTTCTTCTTTTTTCATTTTTTTCATTTTGACTTAGAAATATTTGATTTCTTTCTATTTTTATTTTTCACTTTTAGTATTTTATGTAAGTGTTATAAATTCTTAATATATTTGGTCTGTTTTTCTTCTATTTTTTTTTTGTCATCAAACTCTTTTCTTATTTTAAGATGGGTAAAATATGTAGATTAATTAAGTTTCTATGGTTTTAAAGATGAGTTTGGATAAAAAAGATCATAGAGAATATGTGATTAAAGGAAAATATAAGAGAATAAGTAATTCAAAGTAAAATCATAAGTGAGTTCTGAACTTTTCCCAAATAAATAATATAATTGAATGGAAAGTCAAGTGCTAAAATAAAAATAAAGGGGAAAAAATATGTCAAATTTTAAAGGATGTAAACTTGTGTCATTTAAATTGTTTGTAGTGTGAACACAAAGTGAAGAATGTATGAGAAATTGACACGTCATCAAGCTTGCCAAGAAATGGTTTTACTTTAGAATAGAATAGATATTGACACGCCATCAAACTTGCCAAGAAATGGTTTTACTTTGGAATAGATATATATAGATGAGAAAAGTTAACCATTAAGATTTCTGCATAAAAATATGGAGTTTATTTTTTCTATAGTTATTTTGGATAATTTTGTCTAATATTCACCGAAATAATGTCGTTTTGACACAAAAACTATGGTGTATTTATAATTTTAACTTATTTTAGGGTTATAATAGTTTTTATTATTTAATTTTTTAATATTTTAACCTCAAAATTATGTTATTCCGATGAACATTAGACATAATTATCTAAAGTAACATTAGATACTTTTTTTTTCTAAATGATAATTAGGGACAAAATAATTTTATGATAGTATGAAATATAATTTTAATCTTAAATCGTTGATCGTTATATATCTAACAGTTCTCATTTATAACCCATATGAACCCTTAAATTGAAGACTGGAAATAAGCATGAGACTTATTTTTATATCGGTGTAAATTAATCTGTCTATCTTAATTTTAACATATCAACTAAGGAATATAGGAGCGTGTTCAACGACATGGTGACAACCAAACACCGGCGACTCGAATGGTGGTTTGCCACCGGATGGTGATAACACGATGGAGGTGTGCCTGTAGCTTTGTGTTATATGATTGAAAAGTTTCTTGGAAAAAATTGAAAATATTGCAATTTTAATAAATATTTACATATACATTGTTGTTTTGAAATTATTTATGAGTATGTAGCACTCATTCACACCCAAAGTGGGCAAGACAATTCACTCCCAAATTAGGCATGATTAGTCACGCCCAGGCCAAGCGTGAATGCCTTGGCTTATTTAAACCCCAAAAATTTTTCTTTTCAATTTCACACCTTCTCTCTAAATTTGTTCTCTGACTTCTCTCTAGATTTTTTGGTGGAGAACTTTGTGCAGCGAAACCCTGTCAAACAAGTAAGTCTTCATATCTAGTTTATTTATTTTTTAGATGCAGCAGTACATATGTTTTTGTAGTGACCTAGGAATTTGTACATATAACATGTTATTATAGTGACCTAGGAATATGTTAAACTAGTGTCCTAGGAATATGTTAGTGACTTTTGAATATATTTGTGACCTAGAAATATATTACTGACTTAGGAATATGTTAGAGACCTACAAATTGGCAATGACCTAGGAATATTTTACACATGTAATTTAATATATTTTGTAACCCTTGTTTTAGACATATAAATTATTTGAAAATGAAATTAATGATACCAATTAATTTGTAATTGTGTATAGTACATTATCATCGCTGACTCGTCATCTTCCGAGTCACCTCGGTCTACATCCGATACCGAGGCCGAGGCCGAGCCTTCATATCCCACGACACACGTGCTTCCAGGACCATATAGGTGGGATGTACTTCGGAGGCGCATGCATGTTTCACAGGCTGTGTGGAACAAGGAGAAGGTTCGCCAGCGTAAGACTAGACGCAGTAGGATGCAGGGGGCCATCTCCTGATGATATTCCCGACATTGTGGCAGACTAACTATCACGGGCTGGCTTCCTACATGTCGCACGCATGCGACATATTAAGGTATGAATATAAGAAAGTACCAGTGAAGTATATTTTAATTTTAATAATACATGTGAAAAAATTAGTGTACTTGATAGTTTAGTTTATTTTGATAATTTGTTTGCATTTATTTCATATTGATCCCATGCTGATCAGTGCTCTGGTGGAGAGGTGGAGACCAGACACATGCCTTTGACATGACCCAGGGCGAGATGACCATCACGTTGCAGGATGTTGCGGCTATATTGGATTTTCCGAATGATCGGAGAATGGTCACTGGAGTTACATCTTTGGGCTAGCGGGTCATGTGCCAGGACGTCTTTGGTCATGCCCCGTCAAGGCTGAGCTCCCGTTTGGTGATGTGAAGCTCTCGTACTTAGATAGACTCTATCCGCATTAGGGTGCAGTTGCTGCGTATCCTAAGCATGTTACATTTTTACTAAGGCGCACATTACACGTATGTTAGGGTCATAGCTCATTTGCGACAGATCGGGAGGTAGTGTCATTGTATGTCGCTATATTGATTTGCTTGCAGGAGATTTTGGAGAGATTGGATAGCACAATTGGGGGTCTGCTATTCTCGCGTATTTGTTTAGATAGTTGTGCAAGCTTACGGACCCACACAGATCAGACATAGGTGGGTGTTATATTCTACTTCAGATATGGGCATGGCTCTTATTTCCACCTATTGTTCCCCCTCTTCCTCAGCCTACTCACTTAGAGTGGCACTATGGGCACCGATATATGTCATTTGTATATTTTCATTCGTTATCTTTTTTATTACAAATTATTAATATTGTATATGTTTAATTTGGATAACAGGTTTAATGGTTTAACCCGCTTTAAACCATAGCAACAGCTTTTATATCAGGGGACTCTAGACACGCTATGCAGGGACGAGGTATGTTATATTTTTATGAGTGAAGCTTAATTATTATTTTGTCATGGTGGTAGATACTTAATTTATGGGATTTTTTAATATTTTTTGTAGGTGGTTTCGCAGTCATACAACGACTATCATTTCTTGGATGCATTTCCACAGGAGCGATATCTGTGGTTGGTTTGCACACCAGTCATATGTTTTCATACGGTTGAGTATTGCCAACCAGATAGATGCATGAGAAAGTTTGGTTTGGATCAGCTAATACCATTGAGGCCTAGAAAGCTCAAAGGGGTTCATGATCACACGCTTCGAGGTAAATGGTTTGATAATTGGGCGGTTAAGCTCAGACCATTCATACATAGACGAGAGATTAGGGAGCAACTCATAGGTCCGTTGCCCCCTCCATTGCCAGGGAAACCCTATTTAGTAGCCTTCCAATTTTCACCGTACGTTGATTTTATTAGCCTAACCCTCCACGGGCAACCCTGTTCATGTACACGACATTTCATACTTAACTTTGTAGGCGTGCTCTCAAGCATAATCGCTTCTTGGTGCTCTGTCATTAAGTTTCTCTTGATTTCCATCTGCACCTCTTTTTTTATGCAAATTCTTGCTTAACATACAACTTATTACCTATTATCGATGGACCATTAATTGAACCTGAACTTGAACATGAACTTGAACCGTCGTTATAAGAATCTTGTCCCCTCAGATGATCCCAATCAATGTATGTGTAGTGTGGAATTTCTTTCCAAAAGGAATAACATCATCACCTGCATGTACAAAATAAAACTATTAAAAAGTAGTTGTGAATATAAATGTATATTTTCATTTTTTACTAACAAAACTTCTGAAATTTGCGGTAACTAAGTGGATGCGATGTCATGATGTTCCTGGACATAAGACCCCCCCACAACATTATATTATAGGATTTGAGTTTCAGGAATACCACGTTCATCATCATTTTCCGAAACGCTAGCATCCTCAGTAAGAAGTTGATATTCCATTGTGATATTTTCATCATCGTCATCATCACCATTGATGCTCTCCGGAAAGTATACCGATCGCACAAGTAATAAAGTGATAAGAAAAATTCATCTCCACAGGGATTGGGATCAAATATCAATTAAAATTTCTCTTCAAAAATGGAAGAGTTCAAAGAGGGTTTTGAAAAATATTGTCAATTTGATGGAAATTGAAATCTGAAAATAAAAGACTTATTTTTGTATTTTTGTTTTGAGAAATAAAACAATAAAAATGAGAAGTGATTTGTAAAAAGGATAAGAAAAGCATTGTAGCTAGGATTCATTCACTAAATGATCCCCGCTTTTTACGCCGGATTGATTTACAATAATCATCTATATAATCACTCAGATAAATTATTATCTAAAAAATATTTAATAGTTAACCCTCAATTCCTTGTAGGGTTAACCCTTTAATCCCATGAGGAACCCCAATTCCTTGCAATGTTTCTCTCGGGATCAAGCAATGGGCGCGATAATTTAAACATCTGCAATCAGATAAACGTCTATTCCTAGCACGCATATAGATCGTTATCTTACCCCCTTTCGAGATCAAAACCCCAATATTCCTATTTAGGGTTTTGATCCTCAGAATATCCCCAACTATCAGATCGATCAATTCTAACAAAGGAAACATCAAATTCGCACAGAGTAATGATAAAGATAATTATATAAATCAAAAATCATAAACCAATCCTTTGAATCAAGGGTTCACATATGGATCGTGACCCTGACTACAATAAAGAGATCTAGCCAATCAACATCATGATTGCTGATCTAAAATTCAACATAAACTAAAATAAAAGAGAAAGAAAATACAAAGAAGAAGATGAAGAACGAAGAACGCGAAGAACTCCACTGCCTCCTTTCCTCTCAAAGTATCCACATCTGCCTCCCAATACCCTAATTCTGCAAATAGTCCTTTTTATAATCTCTTTCTTTTCTTTCCAAAAATGCCCCTCAGAAACACGGCACTTCTTTCCCGTAAACCGGCGCCAGTTGACGCCGGGTTGGCGCAAGTCAGTGCCACGCTACTGCCTGATTGTAAAAGCCGATACTGCATGTTCGTGAAACGGTGCTAGTAGGCGCCATGGCGCCATTCCTCTTGCTTTTTGGGCGCCTAGTAGCGCCACTTTTCCTTCTTCTTGGGCGCTACAAGGCGCCATGATCTCATGCATTTTGGGCGCTGCTTTGCGCCACTTTTGGTGCTAGGAGGCGCCATGTTGGCGCTAGGTAGCGCTAGGTAGCGCCATGTGGTAGCCTCCGGTGCAGAATTCGTAAACTGGCGCGGTTACGCGCCAGTGTGGTGTCGGTCTGCGCCATGCTTCTGGGATTATGGACTTGCATTAACACCCTTTAATAATTTGTAGTTTTCACTTCTTTTACCTGTATAAATACAACCAATAGGTGAGAAGTATAATTGAAAATAAAGAATCAATATAATTAGGAATTATATATATAAAAGTTGCTCTTTTATGCATCAATTCTTATCAATTTTAACACAGAAAACTACACTTAGTCATTTTCTCCTTCCACAGACAGATTAACAATTGGAGCAGCAGATGATGATGCATTATGTGCAAAATTGAAATCAACTGACCTCATGGGTACAACAACATCCTCTGCTTCGGCAATATCCACGTACAACTCTACGAAATATTTCCTTGATTGGTTGAAAAATTCTCCAATTACTATTTCTACGTCTTCATCGTCCACAACTTGCATACTAATGTATTGTGATTCGCACCATATTCTTGCAGTGACCACATTGATAGATTGCTTACCTCGCTAATTTTTGACGAATTTTTTGATGTTCGCTAACTGTTGAGTTGCGCATGATGCGTGTTGGCCTTTTCTCGCCTTAAAAAATGACACCACGTCGACCTTTCATTATAATATATAACAACACGAACATAATCAGAATGTGAACTCATTCTTAATGATATTAACAAAAAACACAAAACAGTGTATGCATAAGTATAACGCTCGGCCACTTCAAGAATCAATGACTATCCCCACACACTAACACGGGACTTTTCGGCATGCTTTGTCTTCACTTGCACACTTCCTGGGAAAACTTCCCAGGAGGTCACCCATCCCAGAATTACTGAAAGTCAAGCACGCTTAACAATGGAGTTCTTCCGTTTTAGACTACCGAAAAGTATATGCATCTTGTTAGTATAGGTAGTACCAATTAATTCTTATAAGCTATCCCCAACTGTACTGTCCTACACTGGCACAATCTCTGGAATCCCTCTCTTTCGGGGTGCTGATTCGATTCATTCATGTACCCCTGCTGCTAGAAGCCTGTCAGAAGCCGCTCCTTGTCTCTGCCCTTGCACACAATTCCCTTGCGCACCGGCGATCACTCCCCGCCCTCATCAGCGCCCGGGATGTTACAATAAGCAAGTGAGATTGTATCAAAGACTAAGAAGTTATGATATACAAGAGTTATGAACAATGTGGAGATGATATGTGTTTAAATAAGGAATGAGTATGCTAACCATGCCTAAAAGAGGCATGATATATTTGTGAGTCACGCCCAAATTAGATAGAATAAACCATGCATTCATGCCTGCATAGGGCCTGACTAATCACACATAATTTGGGCGTGAATTACGTGGAATTCGCTTACTTTGGGCGTGGATTATCTTGCCCAATTTGGGCATGAATGAGTGCTACATACTTATAATTAGTTTCAAAACAGCAATGTATCTATCTGTAAGTATTTATTAAAATTACAATATTTTAATTGTTTTTGCCAAGGTTACTATTGTGATGTGATGACACAATGGAGGTATGCCTGTAGCTCTCTGTGACACGATTGATAAGTTAGCAGTTGTGTAATTACAATTTTTTGGATTAACTCTTGTAATGCAAAAAGGACAAAAATATTGAAATAATACAATTTTTAAACATATTGTTAAATTATTATAATGAGTCTTATATGGGGTGTGAGACTGGCTCCACATGAGAGGGTGACTTGCTAGATTGTGTCACATGTCCAATGTCGACTAGTCTAGGGATTGTATTTTGTAAATTTAACTACAAACATTTGACACGGTTTTACGATGACTAAATTTTGTCCAAAGTGCAATCCCGGTATTTGTCGACGTTCGAGCAAGTCCCACATCCCTTTTATGCGAGACCCTTTATATTACTTTGGATTATTCTAATAATTTTTATTAAATATGTATTAAAATGGTCAATTTACCCATTTTGTTGGAGAAGAATTTTGGTGGTCCTGGACCACCATTGATTCAGTGGTCTAAACCAATCAGAGTGAGACAACTATTGAAGAGAGAGGACAGAAAAAAAATAAAATATAAACTTTTGTATAAGTGTCACTTATTGAAGGGAAGGACCACATGGAACCTGAAGCACTAAATATTTTTCCATTTTGTTGGGACAATATAACTGTTGCACATATTGCTAATTCCTTTACTGGTCTCACTCAATCACAATCTCTTGGTTCTTGCGTTCTCGACTCTAGTGCATTCAATCATATTTTTGGTAATGAATCGGCATTTACTTATCTCTTTTCATCTAGTTCCCTGCCCACTATTATCATAGCTAATAGTTCGTTGGTTCAGTCCTATAAGATTGGCACAATTCTACTTTTTCCTTCTTTTTCTATTGATAATGTGTTTTATGTCTTTAATTCTCCTTTTTACCTTATTTTCATTAGTCAATTAACTCGTTCACTTAATTATATTATTTCCTTCACTAAAAACTCTATGATTTTTGCAGAATTGGAGCTCGTAGATTGGGGCCAAATTTGAGTCCAATGGTCTTTATCAACAAAATAAACCACTAGTTAAGCCCAATTTATCTATTTAATGTGACATCTCAAGGAACTTAAATAATCTTTACCTCTTGGATATATTTAAGACTAACTTTGATTTTACTCCTAATTTTGTAAAATTTGGTTCGCAAAACCATTTCAAATAGTATGCAGAAACTTATAATCTGTTTTTTCTTCCACAAACTGCATGGAGACAACATGATAGAGTTATACTGCGCAATATTTAGAATTAAACAAGACACACACAGAGAAACTGTAGTATATCTATTTAGTAACGAGACCAACAAACCTATGTCCTGTCACAATATACATTCAACTATACAATCATTTGATGCCATCCCAATAGCTCAATATAGATGTTTGCGACTCTCACTAGGATTTGGAAGCGAATACTGGATGTAATAAAACCCTGAACCGTTAATATAATATAAAATTATTTGAAGCCCATCACTTACGAACCTAAATTTTTAGGTAAGATGATTGTTTTAGCATAATATTAAAACCTCTATGGCCATGGATTAAAAGTTTGATTCTTACTATCTCCATATTCTAATGGAATTAAGCTAGCACAAAGTATAACAAAAAAAATGGGCATTTGTAATATGCACGTCTCAAATGCAGAGGGCTTTTGCGTGAAGAGCGTATTAGAGAAATATAATATAAAATAAAATCTTCAAAGGTGCATCACATACAAGCTTAAGCTTTTAGGTAAGATAATTGCTTTATCTTTATATTCGAGCCTCTATGATCACGAGGTTCTCATTGTCCCATTTTCTAATAGAATTAAGTCAACATAAGGTAAAACAAAAAAAATGGATTTGTGCAATATTCACGTTTCAAGTTTAGAGGGCTCTTACGTGTTACAGAGATATAATATAATATAAAATTATTTAAGATTCACTTATTAGCTTAAGCTTTTAGGTGAGATATTTGAGTTTTTAGGAAGGTTATCCCATGTCTCATTAAGTATATCTTAGGAGTATGTGTAACATCTAAAACTAACGTAGATTGATACTTTATAATATAGATTATCCATGAATGTTCGTAATTTATGATAAATCCTTCTCTAGCGTTTTGATGTAGATGATTATCCTAACGTCAATATTATTCACAATATTGTTATCTCTCCTCCTCCCAAACTTTGGATTTTTATTTTTATTTTTTTTTAAAAAGAACATTTTCCATTGTTTTTTCGCTGAACCAAACTCTGGTCAATAAAAAAATAATCGCTCAAATGAAGAGGAAAAATGTGCATTGTGAGGTATTTGTCAATTGCTGCTGTGTTTGAACTTAGGAAGTTAAATCAAGTTGGGTTTTCATTTTGTGTTCCATTCTTTTGTTGTAGGCAATTTAAACAGAGTCCAGTTTAAGTTACATTCCATTTGGTATTTGTTGGTGAGTTTAAACGTAGAAATTGGATATTCAAATACATCAAATTTCAATTCAAAACATTTCGTAACATGAAAAAAAGGATAAAAAGATACTTGGATCAAGTTTATACTCAACTACTCTATTCGGATAATTCTTCACCTGGTTCAAGAAAATTGTATTATTTCTTGACATTGATTTCTCCAAAATAATAACGTAAAAAAGAAGTATTCTATGTACACAAAAGATAAAAAATAAATAATTCTAATTATTTGTGCATTTTACTCTGCTCTCATGTTTGGCTAAAACCAAGATGTTTATCAGTTTCACCAACCTACTTCATGATTGAGACCCATGTCAAAGTAAAAGAGTGAGAATATAACAACTAGTTCATGCTCCTTTGTTCTTATCCTATCCCATAATTCACATCATTTCAATTTTTCCATAGAATGAAAAGACATCTTAACCGTTTTCTTCCATTGGATGCGTGAACTAATAGACCAAAAGAATTTGATTAAAATTTTTCAAATCAATCACCAAAATGGTAGTAGCTCAGTTGGTAAGAATGGAACTAAGCAAGTGCAAAGGAAAAAGCTTTGGTTAGATCCTCACATGCCATTTTTTTAGAGGGGTTTATATATTTTCATCTCTTGACCCATCGTGTACATCAGATTAGTCTCATAACCGGCTCACAGAGTTAAAACTTATGGGGATAACGAGAGTAGCGAACTCATATCAAAGAAGTAATTAGGGTTGGGTTAACTCCAATTTTTTTTTTCTTTTTCAAATCAACATAATGTTGGATGCAGCCACTAACCATTACTCTAATACATGAGCATAGCATGTGGAAGATAGTATACATGCAGGGTCCTCAAACATTATTAGCAAAAGCATGCACATTGTATTGATATCTTTCTTTTAATAGTGCAAATGCAAAAACACATCTCTTAATGATACAGCAGAATAACATTCATCTGGTTGCCTGAAACTGAGTCTTCACATATAAAAGAAGACTCATTAAAAAATATCACTCCCATCAAATCTTGAATAAGGTAGGGATAATAGTCATTCTTATGTATAGTCTTCCCTTTATATATTTGCAAAAAGACTATTTTTCAGATTTGAAACCGCGAGTCACATAGGAACAGCTCTTACCACTGAACAGCTCTTACCACTGCTCCTGGCTCCGGGTAAAAGAAGATTCATTAAGTAAATAAAATTCGAAAAGAAGATTCATTATATTATTGACATGCAAAATATTTACTTCCCATCATCAAAGAAATGCACAATTGGAAGTCACAAAAAAGCAAAATCTAATTCAGTGGTTACTCTTTCTGCCATGCTTGCCTACATGATGCAACCATCCAATGCCTTTCAGGGCCTTAGAGAATTTGAGAAGGTTAGGCCTTCCCATTCCTAAATTCATCTTCCCAGCTGAGAATTTCAAAGCTTGTAAGCAGCACAATTTACTCTCCATTTCCTCTTCTTCCTCTTCTTCATCCTCATTGTAATGAACCTCACCTTTCTTCCCTTTCTTGATGTTGCTTTTCTTCAGAACCTTGTTGTTGGACTCTGTCTCATATGTTTCCCAAAGCATATCCATTCCATCACTTCCATCTGCATTGTGCCTTTCCTCAAAAAGCTTGCAAGCCAATGTCCTCCTCCACTCTTTTTCAACTCTCATTGAACCAAAACTACCAAGATTAGAACAAAGTGCTTGATTATTCCCCATAGCTTTTCCACTGTACTCCCAGTTACTTTCTGGACTCCCAAGATCAGAACATAGTCTTTGGGATTTAACATTCAATGCTGCAGCATATTCTCCATCACTGTTCCACTTAGTATACATGTCTCCATTACTCAAGGCTTTGGATCCATTTCTCAAGGGACATTTTTCTTTACTTTCTTTAACTTTATTGGATTCAGCATCAAGTGGCTTGACTTCTTTTTCTTCCCTTTGACATGACATATCTTCTAACACAGCATTTTCTTGGAACAAGCTTTCTAGGCTCTTAACTTCAGCAATAGGCACAATGGCTTCAACTTTGTCAACCTCCTCAAATGGGTTTTCATCTGAGTTAACATTTGACTCTTCAATTGGATAAAAATCTTCTCTTTCTTCACCTGAACACTCACCATCTAGTGCTTTTAAGCCTTCTGAACAATCTTCTTCCACTGGCTTTGGCTCAAAAACTTCCTGGAACATAACAAGATATGCTTCAAGCTCTTCAAGACACCCAATTTCCTCATCTTTGTCATCAGGTTTAGAAAGAAGCCATGTGAGAAAAGTTTGTAAAAAAGAAAGGGGAAACCCCCATTTGGACTCAGAAAACTCTGAACCACCCTTTTCATGAACAAGGTTGGGAGTGAAAGTAAGAAGAGCAACAAGGAGAAGGGTTGTGGTGATAAACAAAGGGGAGAGAAAAGAGAAGAGCTTGAGGAGGTAAGGGGAGAAGAAGATGAAGTAGGAAAAGTATAGAGGGTGAGAAAAAATGGAGAAACAAAATTTGAAGAAGATAGAGAAAAGATTACTAGAGAACTCATTCTTAGTGTTTGAGAAAGATAACTCAGTCATGTTTTTTGTTGTTGTTGTTGTTGTTGCTGTTGTTGTTCTTGGGTGTGTTGTGGCCAAAGCAAAGAGAAAGAAGAGAAATGGTTTAGTTTAGTTGCAAACTAGAAATGGTGTTGTGGATTCTGTGATGATTTTGCTTTTGGAAATAGAGAAGAAATTGTGGAATTGAAAGTGAGAGCGGCGTGAATATAGGGAAGAGATTGGTAAGAGAAAACTTATAATGAGTGAGGAACACTTCGATTTGTGAAGAAAAAGTAACTTTAGAAACTTTTCTCCTTTACTGTCTATAATAATCAACAACCGCGTTAGCCACCTCTTTTTTTGTTATGCAATCACCGGAATAAATAGCAAGATTAATTACATGGATGTGCCATGTATA
>JAVKPL010002226.1:0-17920 GCA_032173675.1 Gastrolobium villosum
AACGTTGCCATCTGCATCAATCTTTCTTTTAAAGACCCATTTATTACCGATAGGAACTATTCCTTGCGGTTTAGGAACCAAGGTCCATACCTTGTTCTGATACATCGAATCCATTTCAGATTCCATGGCTTCAAGCCATCTTGAGGAGTCAACATCTTTGACCGCCTCCTTTTAGTTACTTGGTTCATCATCCTCAACAGTTTGCTGATTCTCAATCACAAACCCGTACCTTTCAGGTGGATGGATGACCCTCGTAGATCTACGGAGTTGTGTGTTTACTTCTCCATTGGAGAACGTCGCCTGCGGAGCAGACTCGGGTTCCTCAATCTGTTCTTGTGGATCTTGCACTTCTTCAAGATCAATCTTACTCCCACTGCCTCCTTGATAGATCAAATCCTTCTCAAGGAACTCAGCATTCTTTGACACAAACACTTTGTGTTCTTCCATGGAGTAGAAGTAGTATCCCTTAGTACCTTTAGGATACCCCACAAATAGACATTTAGTACTCTTAGCACTAAGCTTGTCTGATGTCAACGCTTTGACATAAGCTGGCGATCCCCATACCCTGAGGTAACTCAGGTTGGGTCTCTTACCACTCCATATCTCATATGGTGTAGTCTGAACAGATTTAGACGCTACCCTATTTAGAAGGTATGCAGCTGTGTCTAAGGCATATCCCCAAAACGATTTTGGAAGTTGAGTCTCACTCATCATAGACCTAACCATGTCTAACAAGGTCCTGTTTCTCCTTTCGGAGACACCGTTTTGGTGTGGTGTGTAAGGAGCGGTAAATTGTGAGAGAATTCCATTTTCTCTCAGATAACCCTGAAACTCGTGGCTCAAATATTCACCACCACGATCTGATCGTAATGTCTTAATCATCTTGCCACGTTGTTTCTCCACTTCATTCCTAAATTCTTTGAACTTTTCAAACGCTTCAGATTTATATCTCATTAGGTATATATACCCAAATCTTGATTTGTCATCTGTAAAGGTAATGAAATAAGAATATCCACCTCTAGCCTCAATAGACATTGGGCCGCATACATCAGTATGAATGAGTTCTAATAACTCACTAGCCCTATGACTCTCAAGCCCTTTGGGCTTTTGTTGAATCATTTTCCCAGCTAGACAAGATTCACACTGTCCATAGGATTCCAAATCCATGGAGTCCAGGTATCCATCTCTATGCATCCTAGACAATCTTGTTTCATTTATGTGCCGTAGTCTACAGTGCCAAAGATAAGATTGATTATCCGTCCTAGGTCGTTTCACATCTATATTGAGCACTTCATTTCCCATTTCCAACACATACAATCCATTTATTAAAGAAGCAGTACCGTAAACCATATCATTCAAAATGATAGAAAAAGTACCATCCCTAATACTGAAAGTATATCCATCTTGTTCTAAACAAGAAATTGAAATAATGTTTCTAGAAATTTGCGGAACATAAAGATAATTATTCAAATGCAATAAAAGACCCGTAGGCAAAATAAGGTCAGCATCTCCAACTGAATGAGCAGCAACCCTTGCTCCATTACCAACGTGGAGATCCACCTCGTTTCTATCCAATCTCCTTGGGCTCCTAAGTACCTGCAACATATTGCAGATATGAGAACCACATCCGGTATCCAATACCCATGAGGATGGATTAGCATAAGAATAATTTATCTCAATCATGAAAATACCTGAGGCAGAAGCATCACCATGCTTCTTGTCCTTCACATTGTTCAGGTAGTCTGGACAATTCCTCTTCCAGTGGCCTTTCTTGCCACAATGGAAGCACTCAGCATCACCCTTGTCCTTAGGTGCCTTCTTACCCTTCTTCTTGCCCTTCTTCTTCTTGGCTTTTCCTTTGGGCTTTAGGGGGTCACCTTTTGCAGGCTCCTTACCCTTTCCCTTGGCCTTGCTAGGCCCACCAATCAAAAGAGCCTGTGTCCTATCCTTCTTGATAGACACTTCAGCTGTTGTTAACATGCTTAACAACTCAGGCAAGCTCACTTGCATCCCATGCATATTGTAATTCATGATGAATTGACTGAAGGAAGGTGGAAGTGAGGTGAGGACTAAGTCATTACTTAGCTCGGCATCCATGATGAAGCCTAGGTTTCCTAGCTTCTCAATCAGCCCGATCATCTTGAGAACATGGCTGGCAACAGACATGCTCTCAGTCATCCTACAAGAGAACAGTTCTCTTGAAGCCTCATACCTCTCATGCCTGCCTTTAATATCATACAACTCCTTGAGATGTACGATAATAGAGGGAGCATCCATATGCTCATGCTGCTTTTGCAGTTCAGGCGACATGGATGCCAACATGATGCATACTGCCATCACATTGTCATCCAAGTGCTGTTGGTGGGTTACGAAATCAAATTCCGCAAACCCTTCTTCCCCTTCCCGTGGAGCTACGGGTATTACAGCATCTAAAACGTATGCAATCTTTTCGGCCCTTAGAACTATTCTTAGGTTCCGATACCAGTCCGTAAAATTCGAACCGGTCAGTTTATTCGTATCGAGTATTGAACGCAGTGACAGTGGATTAGTCATACTATAAGCTGAAAAGGATGTAAAGATAGTTTTAGTTAATATATAAGGTTATGTAGTTAAAAGCAAATTATTAAAGACTTGAAATAATTTGCCCCTCCCACTATTTTATCTAAGTCAATGACCCTTCCTTTTGACTTAGGGTTAATCTACTTTAGATTTTACCTTAGTGGGATTAAGAGTGCGATTATTTATTTTAACCTCCGTCTGAGACCGCAAGATTAATTTAAATAAAGGGTTGATCTTTATCAACAGTATCTCATACCCTCTCTTAACCTTAGGTTGACAACTCTTTGTCACTTAGTGGTGCATCTCATGCAACCAACCTAGCACCATTACCCTAAGCACATAAGCCCGGCTGTGCCTGCAACTTATGTCTTAGTTAAGCATTAAACCAGCACCCTAAGTGTCTTACACTTCAAACACTACTCTAGCCCAACGAAATAGTGGGTCCCAACTGAGTTGTGGAGCACCACTATGTAGAAGAGTTTTGAGTAGCATTGGTGGTGGGAGGCAATTATATGCTTAATTATTTATTCCTTTTAAGGGTTCCTTTTATCTTGGGGTTAATTAGGTCCCATCAAACGCATATTGTAAGTTATCATGCTAGTCGTTACCTATGCCAAACATCTATCGGTATACACTAGTCGCTATTGGACAAACATAATAACCATACAAAACGCGGTTTGCCCAATTTATGCATACTAGACGTTCTAATCATACATGCATATAAACAGTTTATATTGAGATAGCCATGGTGCTCGCGCTTTTGTCCTTTTGCTTCTTTAAGCAACGGCCGCTTGTCGTCTATACGCCACTAGCCTATTTCTCTAATTACAAATAACTAAAGAAACTCCATAACATTTTGGAGGGACAAAAATTACAAAATTTAAATTACAAATACACTTGTAAATTAAAATGCGCGATTACACATTAATTTAAAAATTCAAAAAAATTCAAATCCGGGCACCATGACCATCCCCTTCCTGTTTGTACCTGAAAAGTTCAAAACTTGCAAACACAAACATTATATTATCACATAACATTTTCACATGTATTTTGACATTTAACATTTAAACATCAAAATAACATCAAGATTCATAATCTTAAATTTCTCATTGGCCGAATTTAAAAACAATTTCAATTCAAATTTTGTTAATTCTTTCTTAAAGAAAACAAAATTAAACCATGCATGTAGCCATGAATCCCTACATGGCCGAATCATATAGGTGACTATATGATAAATTTTGTCACAAAATTTCATGCATATAAACATGACACAATTCATGGAGAAAAATAAGAAATCATTCAAGGTACTCTTAGTACCCTCCATGGCCGAATCTACCCTTTCAAAAAGGGTGTTCCTTTTAAAACTTTCATAAAGAAAAAGAAACTAAACCATGATGCATAATGTTTTATGAACACAGAATCGAATTTACATGTTCATAAAAACAAAAACTTTAACACTTTAAAGGATTTGTGATTCAAAATCCATATGCAGAATTTAAACTTTAACCCTTTAAAGATTTTTGACCGTGAAAAACTCTTTTCACAAACAAGGTACCATCACCCGTCGATGGTAAAGCAACCGGGCTCTGATACCACTTGAAAGTAAACTGGCCTTTGAAGGCCGATGCATGTAAGGTGTAAAATAAAAATTTTACTGCGGAACATACATGCACACATAGGTTCATGCTTTAAGACAACATGATGTTACCTTGTTTTTGGCCTGATCAGTCAGGGAGATCAGATGTCAGGCTTGAAGGGTTCAAACCCTCTAATGGTGATCCACACCACCGTTCGTCAATGATGCAAGAACCCTTTCTTGAAAGCCACCAGATGAACACCACAGTGAGGCTTGCTATGCGCACAAGTGGTGAAGGTGGAGGCTAGGTATTCTGTTTGGAAAGGTGTAGTGAGCTACCCTACAGAATGGTGCATAGATGGAGGAGAGTTGGCTAGGTTTTCACATAACCCTAAGGTGAGGAACAAGTCATGTTATATGCGCACACTTGGAGAGGAGGAGGGATTTAATTCATTCAAAATGAAAAACAAACTTTCAAATTGCTTTGAAATTTGCGCATAGAACAGTGAGATAAGGTGGAGCTGTTGCAAAACTAACTTTGCCAACAACCTCCAATCTTATCCACATGAAATTAAGTTCAAAATAATTTAAACTTAAATTCATAAACTATCATATAGTATATACTTCTCATGCGCATATTCAGCCCTAGAAGGGGTCCAAATATATTGTGTAGTTGCATTCAAAATTTGAATCAACTCACCCACTGATTCCCTCAACCACCAAATCTGAATGGAGGTTTGTTTTAAGTGATAAGATGACATTCTTATCACCTAAAACTTGCGCACCAAACAGCCAAGGAAGTGCCTCCAAAGATGCTTCTGCATCCAAGGAATATGCTCCAATAAAATCCTGTCTTATCCTTTTGTTATGAAACAACTTTTCAAAACCAATTCAAATTCGAATTCAAACACTTGAATTCAAACGTTCAAACATTCATATTCAAAATTCAAAATTTCAAATTTCAAATTCAAAATTCGAATTTCAAAATTCAAATTCAAATTCAAATTTCAAAATTCAAATTTCAAACTTCAAATTTCAAATTCAAAATTCGAATTTCGAAATTCAAATTCTAAATTCAAATTTCAAAATTCAAATTTTAAATTCAAAATTCGAAATTCAAATATTTGATTATTAATTTAACTAATTAAATTAATTAGTAATGGCTTGGACTATCCAAGCCCATTACTAAACTCCATGCACCACCCACCCATTTAGGTGGGCTTCCAAAAAGCTTCTTGGGCTAACAACCATTATTAGGCCCAATACCTTTAAAGCTAGTCCATCATGACTACAAGGTGTTAGTGTGTGACCCATTAGGTCCAACTTAGATTCTGACATAACTGGGCTTGGACCCAACAAGCCCACAACCCAATTAATGACAACACAGAGCACTAGCAATGCTTTGTTGCCCCAGAACTAGTCAGATTAATGACTTGATCAACCTATTGCACATATTTGGTTACCGTATGTATTTCCCTTCGTCTCGGTTATCTTCCCATTAACCTAGGGTAAGGAAATGTATCAACCCCTGCGGTTTAGGGTAAGCTTTATTCGAAATAGGGAATCTTCAATTTACTGACTCTAAAGGCAAATCATCTCATGATCTCCTTTACTATGCATAGATTCCCGAGTCCCTGTAAATGTCATCCCGATTTCTCCGGTTTACAGATAACCTAATCTCTCACAGAGATTTGACGAATTCCTTCAGCTTATTACCTTAGCCCTGTGCCCTTTAAGGACACGCCCAACAGTATACCTATGAGTCTCCATGTTTCAGGCAGACGAGGTATACAATCAAAACATGCCTTCAAGAACACACTCTAGGTAATAACTTCTGGTCTAAGGAAAGACATACCCAAACATAAAGAGATTACTCTAATGACACTATCTGTGAGATTTCCTCATAGAGTCTCTTTTTGGGTCTGTTCAGTGCGAGCTATACTCTTATAGGTCCACCCACGACTTTAGCTAAGATATCTCCATATCTGCAGCTCATGAGGTCTTTACCTTGTATCCATATACAAGTAGATAAGTCGTACTAGTCTTTACTCGAGATCACTGATCCCCAAACTCAGTGTCTCTAGACTAGGAACATATAATTAGGAATAGACATGCAATATCCTTGAATTCTCGTGATCGTGATCTCATCACATATACTCAAGAGATACCTGTTCTATCCCAAAGGGTTTATCCAGTTCGTTCATATAGTATTAACAGTAATATCGAGACACAATATGAAACTGAATAAATAGTGCTTTTATTTATTTGCGACAAACAAAGTTCTACATCTAGTGTCCTTTATTTAATCAAAAGATTGTCTCTAGGACACCCATATGCTAACAGCCATATGTTCGAATATATGTTCGATCATCTGCAACCACCTCGCTGCAGCCTCAAGGTTGTCTTCACCCTCAAATGTAGGTGGTTGAAAGTTGCGGAAGTTTTTCAACCTCCGTCGGGAAATTTCTTCTGCATTGTCATGCGGTGGGGGTTGATTCTGGTTCTGTTGCCTATGTTCTCGCCATTCTTGGCTCATATTCTGGACAAATGTTGCCAGTCCCCCAATGGTAGTGAGAAGATCCTCTTCTGCATTGCTAGGCCTTCCCCGAGTTGAACCGTGTTTACCTGCCATGATTCTGCACTCACAATATCATGAAATGAGTTGATCAGGCTCACTGCAAGTTATTTATGGCAGCAGTCCCAAGTAGGTACTCGAGTTCAATTTGGATAAGTTAACTATGCATCCGTGCCTTATCACATAATGATCTTAACAATCTAACTACAATAGTTAATATATTTCAAACAATCAAACTATTATCATACAGAGACTATAGAACACTTAAACTATCAGCAAATAAGCACAATCAGCAATCAATTCAATCAATCAACAAGCAAAACCATAAATCAAACTGCTCTGATACCAATTAGTGTAACGCCCTCCCTTGTATGCATCCAAGAGAGTCGTTTGCTAAGCGGAATTAGAGTCTTTAACGACACTTTAGCTACTAAAAATTTTATTCCAAAAGCAAAACCGTAATGCATTTAAAAATTCGTATAAATTCGGTTCGGAAGAGTAAAAAAAATATTCCTTGTGATTTAGAAAGAGCACGTCGGGGGCTTCGCGCGCATATAAAATAATAGTAAATCGGAGTTCGTTTGCACCTTGAAACATAACCCATAAGGTGCTCGTAAAACTGTTAAAATTCAGCACTTAATAAAACGTTCAAAAATCCTTTTCGCAAAACGTTTTCTGATTTTTCTAAAACGGCCGCTGTTCATGAAAGACTAAAACAAAATGGAAGATAATAATGTCTACAGTCATCCAAGTGCCCCAAAATAATAAGCATTACAGTCATCCAACAATTAAACAACAACAGCAAAAGTCCAAGCATCAGCAAGTAACAGCAAACATCACGCCTTCAAATGCTCTTACGTCCTCCTGCCATTTATGAAAATAGCAGCCCCAAAGGGGTGAGAATAATCCCAGTAAAGTGGCAACAAAACAAATAATGTAACAGTATTAAACTAGGCACAAATTCATAAACAGTCACTTCAACATATCTTGTTCCTTGTCCTTTTCCTTTTCATCATATATATATATATATATATATATTGCGTATATAACGCCTTCCTTTTTGCGCTCTTAGCACCGTCGTGCGCGCAATACAAAGTGGATATCCCATAATCGGCACCCTTCATTGGTGGATTCCAACTGTAGCCTATGCGGACTGATGCCAAGTGTCCCATACCCTGGTACCGGAGGGATGCCTATATGATGCGTGCTCAACACATGGTCCTGTACATAACTATTCTAAAATTGCAAGGCTATATGAATTTTGGTACATGCATGCCATGCTATGCTATCACACACAAAGCGTAAAAATAAATGCGGTATGATGTAAGATGCATGCTTATATACTTTTCATATACGTTATGCTGCCACATAACAACTTTACCTCATAATCATATTGCCGTCAAGGCATATTCATGGCAGAATACTTACATCATAAGGAACATAATAATTTTACGGAGTATGGAGCATCATATTACAACTTCATACGCTAGTCAATAGTCACATTAGGTTATATCGCTTAACACTTACCTTGCGTGCCTTAAATAATTACCAAACAGCAGCGAAATATGCTACGTTTCTCACTGCTTATGCGCACCTAAATCATTTACAATAAATCATTTTACAACATCATTTTAAGGAAAAACAGTGAGCAAAAACAGCAACATTTTACAACAAAACAGTGAGCAAAACAGCGACGTTTTATAGCAGAAATAGTAACGTTTACAGCAGCAAAAACAGTAGCATTTTACAGCAGCAGTGAGCAACATATAGTGACGTTTTTTAAATAGAAACAGTAACGCTTACAGCAGCAAAAACAATAGCATTTTACAGCAGCAGTGAGCAATATATAGTGACGTTTTTTTAAACAGAAACAGTAACGCTTACAGCAGCATTCTTAGACAGAAACAGTGGCATTTTTTAGCATCAAACAGTGACAATTTCAAACAGAAACGGTGGCATTTTTAGCATCAAAACAGTGACAATTTTATACAGAAATAGTGGCATTTTTTTAGCATCAAAACAGTGACAATTTCAAACAGAAACAGTGGCATTTTTAGCATCAAAACAAGCATAACAAGGAGACTTTATTCCATAACCTCATTATTTCATGCAATGTGTGCTACAAAGGCTTAAAGTATGCTATTTATCATAGAATGATTCATACAATAATGAAGGCATACAAGTTATTATCAAATAGCTCCACTATTATATTTTTATCATGCTCGTTCTAGGGTCTACAACATGACATGGCAGAATCATAAGGAGAGTTCACAAGATAAATTACATGGCATCTCAAGCATAAACATGGTTACACAATAAGGAAGAAGGTCTAAGATCCATGCTTACCTCTTGTAGTACACACTAATTGATCAAGGATCACACACCACACTTTCTAGCTTCACCAAACAACAAGTTCACCTTCCTAGAGGATGATTTATGCGCACAAGTGAGATGGAAGAACAACTTGGGCAGAGTCTTTGGATGGAGGAGCTTGGCTGGGCAGTGGGAGAATGAGAGGAAAGCTTATACTCTCTTGGTTGCCTAAGGTCACAGCTTCAACAATGAAAAGGAGAGGATAATGTGCAGTTTTTTCTGAATGTTACTCCCTACACACACTCACGGTTTGAAGGGGAAGGAGGAAGGCATAATGGTGCAGATTTGGTTTCTATTTTGGGTGCCTAAACTACAACCTAGTTAGTGCCTAAGAGAGGAGGAAGTGAGGGGTTTGGGTGCAGCCTATCTTCATGCAAAGAAGTGGAAAGAATGAGGAGACAAGTGAGGAGTTGTGGGCTGTTTTAAAGCCATTCCACATGGGCCTAATACAAGGCTGAATCCTCACACTTGGAGTGCACAAGTGGAGGTCAAATGGTGCAGAATTTTCTGCCCACACACAAGACATGCAAGCTGCCCACAAAGTCTTCATTGGGTGCATGTCTTACAAGATTAGGAAGGTGCAACAAGTAACTATCTTTTCCTTCTTGCAAATGTTTTACGTAAGGGACAAGGGAAGGGAAATAAGGCTGACCAAAATGATAAGTAAACAGCCCATGTGCAGATTTTTGAAGGCCATGTGCACACAAGTGAAGGAAGAAGAAAGACTATGCCATGTGGAGGTTTCTAGCCAATAAGAGGTTGACTTGTGGAGTCACTTAAGATGAGTTTAGGGTAGGTTGTTGATGGGTTTGGGCTGTGATATGCGATCAGCATATAGGAAATTACAATGCAAAAAGAGGGAGAAAATGACTCAACCAATGCAAGAAAGGCAGAGAAAAAGAGTAAAAACATCCAAAGTCTGAATATCAAGGAAGATAAACAAAAGAAGGCAAAAACATATCAAAAGAGACCTAGTTCCCACGCTCACAGCGCGGGTATGGCGCTCTGAGCGTGGGAGGAGAAAAATGGACAGTGAGTACCGCGCTGAGGGCGCGAGATCCGCGCCATCAGCGCGGGAGAGCAAAAATGAGCAGAAACTTCCACGCTGACAGCGCGGGAGTGGCGCTGTCAGCGCGGAAGGCGCGAAAAGATGGGAATTCAAATTCACAAAATTAGGTCAAAGTCTCTTATAAAAAGAGACTCAACCTTTGAAGGAAATACATCTCTGAATACACATCACAAAACCTAGAGGTGGCGTTCTTCGTGTTCGTCACTCCGTTCTTGTACTTTTCTTTATTTTCTTTTCAGTTCATGTTGAAATCAGATCAGCGATCATGATGTTGATTGGCTAGATCTATTTCTGTAGTCAGGGGCATGATCCCTTTGTAAACAATTGTTACAAGGATTGAATCATTCTATGTATTGAATTTAATATATTTCATCTTTTATCTTGAGCGTATTGATATTATTTCTGTTAGATCTGATCAACCTAATAGGGAATGATATTCTGGGGATCAGGATTCACAATAGGGATATTGGAATACTGATCCTGAAAGGAGATAAAGATGACTCTCCATGCATGTTCTAGGGATAGACTTGTATGGATTGCAGTCGTGGGATTTATCTACATAATGCTTATTTTCATGCGGGATTACTAAGGGATTAGGGTTCCAATTGAAGTAAAGGGTTAGATCGCCAAGGGATTGGGATCTAACTAATTATTTCTAAAAAGATGATAATTTGTCTGAGTTGTTAATTTCAATAGGTATTATGAATCAATCCGAAGTAAAATTGGGAACAATTGGTAAATGTACCCTGGCTACAGTCTCCTTCATCACTTCTTCTATAAAAATATTTCTTCATTTATTTTAAGTCTTTTTCAGAAAAACCTAAAAACAAGTCTTTACATTTTGAGTTACCATAGTGTGGAAATACCAATTGATTTATCTAACTTAAAAGGACTGGTTATAGTAGTAATTGTTTATCAATCCCTGTGGAGACGATCTTACTTATCACTTTATTACTTGGAACGATCGGTGCACTTGCCGAGATCGCAACAAGTTTTTGGCGCCGTTGCCGGGGATTGTGTTTTCAATATTACAAATAATCGTAGATTCTTGAGATTAGATTCCTATTTTTTATTCTTTTTATCTTGTTTTGTGTTGTTCAGGTGTTACTGATAATTTTCTCTGATTTTTATGCGAGGTAGACTTCCGCCTAAAGACTTTGTAATAGATTCTGAAATTACAAAGACAGAAAAGCAACTAAGGAAGGCTGCTAGACAGATCATTTGGGAAGATTTGAAGCACACACCTTTACAACCAATTCAAGAGATGGCAGAAAACAACAATGTTGGTCATGGGCGAGGAGGAAATGCCAACAATCAACCTCCAAGACTGTTGAATACAATCTTGACTCCAGTATTCAACAGGGCCAATTCAAGCATAGTCAGGCCAAATGTGGAGGCTAATAATTTTGAACTCAAGCCATCATTAATTTCTTTGGTGGAAAGGGTTCAATTTTCTGGAGCTGATGATGAAGATCCACATGAGTTTATAGACCGATTCTTGATGGTCTGTGATACCACCAAACACAATGGGGTATCTACAGATGCTATCAGGCTTCGGTTGTTCCCTTTCGCTGTTAAAGGAAAAGCATTAAGGTGGATCGAACGACAGCCAGCAAACAGCATCCTTACATGGGAAGATTTGTCCAGCAAATTCTTTGATCATTTCTTCTCCATGGAAAAATATAATCAGCTGGTGAATGAAATCACAAACTTTCGCCAGTTGGAAGGAGAATCACTATGTGCAACTTGGAACAGATTCCAAGAATTAAACAGGAAATGTGCACATTACGAAGGAGATGATGATAGAAAAGTGGTGATATTTTTCAATGGAATCACCCCCGAAACAAGGATGATAATAAATAGTGCCGCTGGAGGTTCTATTCGGGAAAGCACATCTGAGCAGGCTATTGAGTTGATCAAAAAGCTTGCAAGAAATGAGAATGAAAGTGTGCTAGTTCCCACACAAAGAGCAGTGAAAAAACCCACAGATAATGATGTAATATCATTATCTAAAAAGTTTGACAGCTTAAGTGAAAAATTTGACAAATTTCAAGTGTCAAAAGTTCAAACAACTCCACCGATTTGTGACCAATGTCAAGAAAGTCATGAATCCAGTGAGTGTCCAAATCCATCATCCGAAGATTCACTTCAACAATTACAGGTGAATGGGATCTGGTACGATCAGCGTCCTCAACAACAAAATTTCCAGCGAAATCAAAATTTCCCTGGAGGTAACAATAATTTCCAACGGAGGACTCAAGGATCAGGTATGGATTTCAAAACTAGCAATAATTATACTCAATCTTCTCAGACTCAGCAAAAAGAGCCAGCCGAGTGGGAGAAAGCTTTCGCTCAAATGGCTAAGGCTTCAAATGATATGGCTCAACATACCAATGCTTTCATGGAAGAAACCAGAGCCAACAATAAAAACACAAATGCTTCCATTAAAAATCTGGAGAATCAGATAGGCCAGCTGGCCAAACAATTTTCAGAAAGAATTCCAGGTACCTTCCCAAGTAACACAGTCAACAATCCAAAGGATGACTGTATGGCTGTTACAACAAGAAGTGGTAGGATACTAACAGTTCCAACAAAAACACCTGTGGAGCTGGAAAAAGAGAAAGAGGAGCAAGAAAAGGAAGCAATTGAACCAGAGATTGAGGTAATTGTAAAAGAAAAAGAAAAAGAGCAGGTTGCAGAACAACCAGTGGTGGCAAAAGAAAAGCATGAGTTAAGCCACGAGTATGTTATGTCTAAGGCACCCTATCCAGAAAGATTCAAGAAGGGAGCCTACAACAAACATTATGATAGATTCTTGGACATTTTCAAGAAACTACATATCAATATTCCTTTTGCAGAAGCCCTAGCCAATATGCCAGGGTATGCAAAATTCATGAAGGATCTTTTATCTAGGAAACAAAAATTGCAGGAATGCCAAACTGTAACACTCACTGAAGAGTGTAGTGCTTTTATCCAGCAGAAAATTCCAGATAAGCTGAGTGATCCAGGAAGTTTTAATATTCCTATTGCTATTGGTGATATTGGCATTGGGAAAGCTTTATGTGATCTCGGGGCTAGCATTAATCTAATGCCCTTATCAGTCTACAAATCATTGGGGATTGAGGAATTGAAACCCACCGAGGTATCACTCCAATTGGCTGACAGATCTGTAAGGAAACCCAATGGTATCATAGAAGATATTCTTGTCAAAGTTGATAAGTTTATCTTCCCTGCAGATTTTGTGGTATTGGATATGGGAGAAGGAAGTGAGAAGCCCATGTTATTAGGAAGACCCTTTTTGGCTACAGCCCGAGCCCTAATTGATGTTGAACAAGGGATGATTAAACTAAGAATGAACGATGAGGAAATTATCTACAATGTTTCAGAAGCAATGAAGAGACCGGCTGATAATAATGATTGTTTCCAAGTTGAATCTGTTCAACATAAGAAAGAACGGCCTCAAGAGCTGGATTATGAGTTGAAGGCTCGTGATTATGTACCTTTTGAAAAAGAAGGACTTACTGTAGAGGTACTGAAAGAGAAAACTGAAGACATAGAGGTTGGTGCCCCTAAAGTTGAGTTGAAGCCATTACCAGACACTTTGAAATATGTGTTTCTGGGAGATGGTAATACTTACCCGGTAATCATCAACAAGGCTCTATCTGAAGGCCAAGAAAAAGAGCTGGTGGAAGTTTTAAAAGCTCATAAAACCGCAATAGGATGGTCTATTGCTGATTTAAAGGGCATAAATCCTTCCTTTTGTACACATAAGATCCTCCTGGAAAATGATATCAAACCTGTGAGGCAACCACAAAGGAGATTGAACCCAACAATGAAAGAGGTGGTAAGGAAGGAAGTTGTAAAACTTCTTGATGCAGGAATGATTTACCCAATTTCTGATGCTGCCTGGGTAAGTCCAGTTCAAACAGTGCCAAAGAAAGGTGGGGTAACAGTAATTACCAATGCAAAACATGAGTTGATTCCAACCAGAACCATCACGGGTTGGAGAATGTGTGTTGATTACAGGAGGTTGAACACAGCTACACGGAAGGATCATTTCCCATTACCCTTTATTGATCAAATGCTGGAAAGATTGGCGGGCCACTCTTATTATTGCTTCTTGGATGGGTATTCAGGCTACAACCAAATACCTGTAGCTCCTGAAGACCAGGAAAAGACAGCTTTTACTTGCCCATTTGGAGTCTTTGCATACAGAAGAATGCCATTCGGCCTTTGCAATGCACCTGCCACATTCCAAAGGTGCATGCTGTCCATCTTTTCAGATATGGTGGAGAAAGGTCTAGAGGTATTTATGGATGACTTCTCTGTTTTTGGCTCTAATTTTGATTTTTGTTTGAACAATTTATCCAAAGTTTTGAAAAGATGTAATGAGACAAATCTGGTTTTAAATTGGGAAAAGTGCCATTTTATGGTAACTGAAGGTATAGTGCTGGGACACAAAATTTCTAATGCAGGGATTGAAGTTGATAAAGCAAAATTAATGTTGATTGAACAACTTCCCATCCCTGTAAATATAAATGCTGTTAGGAGTTTCCTAGGACATGCAGGTTTTTACAGGCGATTCATCAAGGATTTCTCCAAGATTGCTAAACCATTAAGCCAACTCTTGGTGAAAGATTCTGAATTTTTGTTTGATGATGCTTGTTCAAAGGCCTTCCATGTGTTAAAAGAAAAGCTTACTACAGCTCCAGTGCTTACAGCTCCCGATTGGAACCTTCCATTTGAACTCATGTGTGATGCCAGTGCATATGCAATTGGTGCAGTCCTTGGTCAGCGTAAGGAAAAGTTATTACATGTCATTTACTATGCTAGCAAAGTTTTGAATGATGCTCAGATTAATTATGCAACAACTGAGAAAGAAATGTTAGCAGTAGTTTATGCATTGGACAAATTTAGACCTTACTTGTTAGGATCTAAAATTGTTGTTTTTACTGACCATTCTGCTATTAAGTTTTTGATGACTAAGCAGGACGCAAAACCACGGTTGTTAAGGTGGATGCTACTTTTTCAAGAATTTGATTTGGAAATTCGGGACAAAATTGGAGTAGAAAATAAAGTGGCTGATCATCTCTCTAGAATCCAGGCAAAAGAACTACAAGATAGTTCAGAAAAAGAAATCAATGATTATTTCCCTGATGAGAAGGTGATGGCAGTCTTTGTTCCTCCATGGTTCGCAGATTTTGCCAACTACAAAGTGGTAAGAGAGTTGCCTCCCAACCTTACAAGGCAACAACAAAAGAAATTTCTGCGAGAGGTAAGGCGTTATTTCTGGGAGGATCCACATCTATATTTCCAATGTGCTGATGGGATCCTTCGCAGATGTGTTCCGGAGTTTGAAGTGGGCCAGATTTTATGGCATTGCCATTCTTCTAATTATGGAGGACATTTTGGGGGCAATAGAACCGCACAGAAAGTTTTGCAAAGCGGTTACTACTGGCCAACACTTTTTAAGGACGCAAGAGATTGCGTAGAAAAATGTGACAAATGTCAAAGGACAGGAAATATCTCACGAAAGGATGAGATGCCCTTGAATAATATTTTAGAGGTGGAATTATTTGATGTTTGGGGCATTGATTTTATGGGTCCATTTCCATCCTCTTATTCTAACCAATATATCCTTGTGGCTGTGGATTATGTATCTAAGTGGGTAGAAGCTGTTGCTCTTCCCACTAATGATGCTAAGGTGGTGGTAAATTTTCTAAGGAAAAATATTTTTACAAGGTTTGGAGTACCTCGAGCTATCATTAGTGATGGGGGTACTCACTTTTGTAACAGACATTTTGAGGGTTTGTTGGATAAATATGGAGTGAGACACAGGATAGCCACACCATATCATCCTCAAACTAGTGGGCAAGTGGAAGTCTCCAATAGAGAGATAAAAAGAATCCTAGAAAAGACAGTAGGGATTTCTAGGAAAGATTGGGCCAAAAAGCTTGATGATGCACTTTGGGCATACAGGACTGCATTCAAAACTCCAATCGGCATGTCACCTTATCAGTTGGTATATGGCAAACCTTGCCATTTACCAGTGGAGTTAGAACACAAAGCTTTGTGGGCCACAAGGTTCTTAAATTTTGAACTATCAGGAGCCCAAAAGAAGAGAATATTGCAGCTAAATGAGCTAGATGAGTTCAGAAGAACTGCTTATGAGAGTGCACAAATTTATAAAGAAAAGACAAAGCAGTGGCATGATAGCAGGATCAAGCATAAAGAGTTTGCACCTGGTCAACAGGTATTACTGTACAATTCTCGATTGAAATTGTTTCCAGGAAAACTTAAATCTCGTTGGTCTGGTCCCTTTATAGTGAAGAATATATTTCCATATGGCACCATTGAAATCTCTCCCCTGAATGATGAGAGATCTTTTAAAGTAAATGGAAATCGGCTAAAAATTTACTTTGGGGAACCTGTGAATAGAGAGATAATTTCTGTCTCTTTGACTTCACCCGATTAAACATGGTTCCAGTCAGGCTCGTGACATTAAACAAGCGCTTACTGGAGGCAACCAGTGGATGTTTATCTAAAAAAAAAAAAGGGGGGGGGGGGGGGGTTAGTCCACGCTGATAGCGCGGTTCCCACGCTAGCAGCGTGGACCAGCATAAAATGGCAGTGGATGCCGCGCTGAGAGCGCGAGTACCGCGCCATCAGCGCGGAAGATGCAGAAATGGCAGAGAGTACCGCGCTCGCAGCGCGGGAATGGCGCTGTGAGCGCGGGAAGCGCGACCAGTTTTTAAAAAGGGTTTCTAACCCTAAAATCCCCATTCCCCCCACTTCTCTCTCTCTCTCTCACGCCGCCCCTCCCCCCCTCTTCCTCTTCTTCTTCTTCTTCCTCTCCTACTTCCCTTTTCCCCCCTATTTTTCTCTCATTCCCTTCATCCCCACCTCCTTCTTCTTCATTTTTCTTTCTTCTCACACTCCCACACATCTCCCTCATTCCCCATCCCCATATTTTGTTCATCCAATTTCATCCCCACATATCCCTCAACCATTGAAGGGTTAGGGTTAGGGTTCTAAGCACTTAGGGGATTTACTGTCATATTGGTTTGCATTATTACTGGTATAATGGCATGATGGGGCTGAGTACAATGTTATACACAATATGCATGAGATAAATCTGGGAATTGTTATTGATTGTCTCTGATTGTGGATTTTAATGCTGTATATATTTGTATGGTATCTGTATTGGAAATTTTCTGAATGCAGCAAAAGAAGGTAGGCAAAAAGCCCGCAGGTGCAACTGGCACCAAGAGACAAAGAGCCCCTGCTCTGGTCGATTTTGATGGTAACCGGTTTCTGTCTCCGGAAGCCCAAGACCGGTACCACAACTGGTTTTTAAGAAAGAAAATCATACCGGAACGAAGAATCAGCAGTCTCCTGGCGGATGACTGTCCAGTAAGCATGACAATTCAAAGAAGGAAATGGAACAAGTTGATACAACTTCCACAGGCAAGCTGCAGCACCATATTGCGCAAATTCTGTGCCAATGCTGACAAGGACACAGTAGACAGGACAAGAAAGAGCTGGGTCAGGGGGAAGGAAGTCTCTTTTACAGCCTTCCAAATTGAGAGGTTGCTGAACACCATTTTAAGAAACCCAATCTTGTTTTTTCACTGACACCTTCAACAGGATGCAGCCGGTTGACGGTTGTATGAGGGAAGAAATGTCGGCTTTGGCTACCACTGCTCGGGAAGGCATCACCCAACCAAATTCTGCATGGAAGGCCAAACAAGGCCAGCCAGCCGTGCCA
>JAVKPL010002227.1:0-18065 GCA_032173675.1 Gastrolobium villosum
GCCCCTCGGCTGCTTGTGAATCTTGGGGTCAATTTCGCACCAGTTTGGGAGCATTATATTGGTTCGTGGGTGTTGAATGTGTTTGATGGCTCCTGCTGCCTATTGGGGAAGAGGAAATGTGGCCTTATGCTATTGGAGTTTCCAACTGCTATCAGTTTTACCGTCAATTCTGCCGTGTTCCTGAAATATACCCGTGTCAAGAAATATACCCATATTCCGGGAAGAATTTACCCGGGTACACCCCTTCCTATATCCGGGTAGGCAAAAAAATTCAAAAACTACCCGGGTAGGGAGGGGCGTACCCGGATAGGCTTGGTGGTCAACGGTCAAACACGGGCAGATTGGTTTTTTGTTTTCTGGAGAGGTTAAATTTTTGAAATAGTTTATAATCAAGATCATTTTGGTAATTAATTATTAATAAAAAGTTATAAGGGTCAAAAAGCCATTTGTCCGAAGATAAAATTACGTGCAGTGTTATCAAAAATAAATAAATTACGTGCATTAAGTTCAAAACGACATTGTTTTGGATTAAAAGATTAAAAAATTATAATAATAAAAAATAGTATAATCCTGTAATATATTAAAATTATAAAAATATCTTAATTTCTATCCAAAAACTATATTGTTTTAGGTTCACTGGAAATAACTTATTTCCATTGACTAAAGATAAATTCTTTACCCTTACGACAAAATCTTTGATAGAAAGTTAAATTAATTTTATCTCAAATCCTAGGAGACGACGTAGTTTATTCGGGAACTACGAGGATAGAAAACTCCAAACAAGAAATCTAAGTAACATTCAATGACGACAATAACTTCAAATTGTTAGCACGTGTTGGTCGCTATTAAACAAAGCCGTCAGAAGTGGTTAAGGACTTTAACATGCGGGACACTGACCATTTTGTCACGTTTGGACAAAAAAATTATCAGACTACTACACCAAAAGTAAATTTTGCCAAAATGGCACGCGGCATAATTCGCTACATAGTGTAGCAAATTATGCATGCAAGTAATTCGCTACACAGTGTAGCGAAATATGCCACGTCAGAACCAAAAAGTGTCATGTGTCAAAATTGTTGAAATTCGCTACCCTGTGTAGCGAATTTCAACAATTTTGAACATGACATTTTTTGGTTCTGAGCATCCAGACGTGACATATTTCGCTATTCTGTGTAACGAATTACTTGCATACATAATTCGCTACACTGTGTAGCAAATTATGCCGTGTGGCATTTTGCAAAATTTACTGTTGGCATGGCAATCTGATAATTTTTTTGTCAAACGTGGCACTTTGGTCACTGTCCCTTAACACGTGTAACAGCCCGTGTTAACCCGGATTGTTAACATACTATCGTATTAAGCCACGCTTAATAAAAATGCGGAATAACTTTTTCTTTAATTCAATTATGACGTCATTAACCTTAGCCAACTTGATTACTTAATCAATTTCATAAAATACTGCCTGTATGTAAATTGCAAGACAACTAACTGGAATACCTCATATATAAATAATAAGTGAGTATCTAAGTCGCAGGACTACAACACGTAGCCTGGACCAAAATCCTGATACTTTAATTACAACTTCCAATAAAAGACAATAACAATCATGTGGCATGGACAAACCCCATGCTCACCAAATAAGGCAACAATGTCCAATATCAGTCTCAACATAAAACTTAACAGAAAACATAAACAACCGTCAAATAAACAGCATCCATCATATCAGCAAAATACAGATAGACTAGCTCAGCTCTGGCCTCCTGCCACCTGAGCCCTCAACATTACCTGAACCTGAAATAAGCGTCCCCAAACGTGGGGTGAGATCTCTAAACAAGAAATCTCAGTAAGACAAGGGGTCCTCAAGGATCTTCCACCCCAAGCTCACTTACATGTGTAATATAAGTTCAAAAAACAGTATTTACAATATAAGTTCCAAAACTATGCGATGCAGCAGATAATCATGCCATGTGTGTTTATCAAATCTACTGGCCAGAGAAATGCAGGAATACGTCTAAACCCACATGAGTACAAGGAACACCGCTTGCACCTCACCCACAGCCTCACCATCTTGTATGTGCTACATACTCAGGCTTACCGTATAGGTGGACACCACATGCATATCATAAAAGCACATTGCATATAATAGCTCAACAGCATTTCCAAAACATCAAAGCATGTAACACAGCATGCATAAACCACATCCCCATGGGACATGGTGGAACCACAAAATGGCTAAACCGAGGACACGAAAGCTTACCTTGCAAGCTAGCTATCCAAGCCAAGAGTCCAACCACTCTTACGTCCAAACACAGCAGTATTACAATCTGATATGGACCAATAACACATCAATATTTATGCATCACAAGCATACAACTTAAAGACTACGCCTTTCCTTTACGTTTTCCGTCTTAAGGCTTCCAACAAAGCCATAAGCCCTTAATCATATGATTCTGACTTAGTTCATTAATTACAGAAGTTCAACTTCCTTAATCTAGGGTCCACAAACACCCAATAGCTTACTGTTCACACAGCACGGCTACTGTTCTGTGAAATCCCAGGATATCCGGATATCACAAGGGACATATCCGGATATGACATATCCGGATATCACACTGGCCATATCCGGATATACCATATCCGGATACCCAGATCCCACATCCGAATATGGATATCCGGATACCATATCCGGATACTGATATCCGGATATCTGTTCGACAAATATCCGAATATCTCACGACAGAATGCAGTTTCTGCATTTCGTGAATATCCAACCCAAAGATTCAACTTTTAACACATGTATACGTTAAAGCAGGCATCTTTAATCTGTTTTAGATTCATATTCATTATACCTTCTTGTTTACTCATTAATCATGGTAAAGACATCAACTTTAAGCCATAAAACTAAGATCAAAAATGAGGAAACTTACCCCAAGCTTGAAACAGAGTAATGTGTGCTCTTGGAGCTCTCCAAAAGCTCCTCAACTCAGGCCACACAAAGGTGCGCGAAAATGGTGCACAAGACTTGGTCTTTTCAACACAAAGGAAACTCCTTGGAGCTTCACAAGCCAAGAACAAGAGCTCTCACCAAAGGAACACCAACTCAGCCCCTCAACCCTCACATGCACAGTGGCTGGACACTCCCAAGAATGACTCTCCACACTCACAAGTCACATACACACCCTCACAAAGTGTTTTGATGAAGAAGAAAGGGAAGGAACCAAGCAAAGATGAAGACTTGGCTTCAAGAATGGTGAGGGAGGCAATGGAATAGTGTTTTCCACATTCAGCAGCAGCCACCCACGTATGGTATGGATTTTCCTAGGGTTTTGTGCCTTAGTATGCTTATTTATAGGCACAAGGCCACTTAACGCGCAGTATTAGCCTTAATAGCAACGCAAAAGATCTTGATCCCAAACTTTGGAATCTATACCTACACATTTTTCTAAGATTTTTCATATTTTTATTTTATTTTTCGGAGCACCTTTCCGGTACGCGCTTTTCCATAACCAGTATCAGTTCTGACATCAGATTACATTATTTTGACTTGAAACTTGTTTTACAAGTCCTACATAATATTCTAGTAATTATCGTGCATTCGTTATAATTTTCCGGGATACTTTTCCGGTACGCATTTATACCGGGTAGCAGATCCGGTATCTGCGCTTCTCTTCCGAAAAGCGACTTTCAGAATTTTTACTCACTCAATATAACTATTTAAGCCCAATAATAATTATTAAGGTCAATTATGGAATCATCTTCTAATTATCATAATTAATTCACTAATTACTTTAATTAGCGGTGCGGGTTCTTATAACACGCCCCTGATAAAATCATTCAGTGGTGGCCACTGGCCATCCCATTATATTAGGACGAGTGCTACGCACAGAAAAATTAGAGAAAAAATAGCTATGGGAAAGATTATATTTATAATTTTTTTTATTTACAAATTCTTATAATTAAATTTTAATTGATTGTTTATGTCAATATGACGGTTATAATTTATTAAATCATATTTATTAATTAATTATTAATTTTCAGTAATTCATAACCATCAAATTAACAAAAGTTAACTATTAAAATTTTGTTGTAATAATTTATAAACGAAAAAATATTATCAATATTATCGTTCCCATAGTTTTTTTTTTTTTCTTCTAATTTTTCCGTGCGCAGCACTCGTCCTAATATAATAGTTTGAAAAATCTCGTGTGGCTGCTTTTGATTGAAAAGTGCAAGGCGGCTTCTTTGAATCATTTCCTTGCTTGTCCACCACGGGTATAGATTCATTTTTCCTCAGAGACCTTAAAATTACTTGCTTTAAATTAGAACTTGTGCGCTGTTATTACAGAGCCGTTGTTGAGGGCTTCATCATCTGTAGCTCTCTGGTGTCTGCATTTTTTATTTTTTCTATTTCTTTCTTTTTTGTCTATTATTGTCAAAGAAATTACGGTGATGAGTGATGACCACCTAAAATTCAAGTCTCTTTTGGGAGATTACTTTGCGTATCGACCCCCGGCTCAACTAAGTGATTTCTTCCATTTTTATTACGTGCTTTCTTTTCTCTCAAATTATTATTATTATTATTATTATTATTATTATTATTATTGCATTTGATGCATGTTTCGAGACAATACAACAGAATAAATAATAGAAATAATTGAGTTAGAAGATAATTCTTCATGCTGTTAATAAATAATAACTAATGTGCATGACTAAATATTTTAATATATTCATAGATAAAGAAAAAAAAAATTATAATAATACATGTATTGTTATGTAATAAAGCTAGGGTAATAAAGGGATAAGGATTGTTGTATTTTTTGTACAATCATCAAATATTGAAAATAATTTTATACAATCATCAAATCAGCTTTTTTTTTTTTAATTTTAATTTAAAAACAGATTTTAACTTAAAATCGTCTAAAAGTGGATATGTTGACCATTATAGAATTTGTTGTGGGTGAGGCCAGTGATGTGTTGATATATTGCCGACATCGGCTGATTATCTGGTTTTAGATAATGACGTGTCCAAATTATCTGAGGCCTCATTCATAACATATTTCCTTCATTTTGATTGAAGAATTGTTTCTATGAAATAGCATTCGGCCTTTTGTTTTTTTGGGCATAAATTGGTACAAAGAGGCCCATGAGAAAATAAAATTAGGACACAGTAAATGTGAGAGCATTAACTAAGGCCCTAACACCAACAAGACTAGAGGGTCCATCCACACATAGGTATTTCCGTATTTGGAAACTGGTTCACGAGATAATTTAGATGGAATCAGGCACTAAAATAGTAAAATTACTTTCTCTTTGACTTATTTCCTTACTTGTCCACTACGAATATAGATTCATTTTTACTTGCTTTATATTAGAACTTGTGTGATTGAGGACTTCTTCATCTGTAGCTCTCTGGTGTCTGCATTCTTTCTTTCTTTCTTTTTTTCTCTTATTCTCAAAGAGATTACAGTGATCACCTCATAAAATTCAAGCTCAGCAGAACGCCATGCATAGTTCTCTCTCTTTTGGGAGATTACTTTGCGTATCGACCCCCGGCTCAACTAAGTGATTTCTTCCTATGTTTTTTTTTTTTGGTAAGCTTGATTTCTTCCTTTTTTTTTGGTAATCGATTTCTTCCATTTTTATTATGTGCTTTCTTTTCTTTCAAATTATTATTATAATAATAATTATTATTATTGCATTTGATGCATGTTTGGAGACAGTACAAACAGAGCGTATAATAGAAATAATTGAGCTAGAAGACAAATTTTCATGCTGTTAATAAATAATAGCTAATGCGCATGACTAAATATTTTATTATATTCATAGATAGAATAAAATAAATTTATAATAATACAAGTAGTTTGATATGTAATAAAGCTAGGATAATAAAGGGATAACGATTATTTTCTTTTTTGAATAAAATTTTGTACCATAATTTAATAAGTAACAGAAATATTAAAAGATAAAAAGAAAGGGGAAGGATATTGTGACAACCAAGTTATGTTACTACCAAGTGACTACCAATCAATCTACCGTTAGATCGATTATCTTGATCCAACAGTTATATTTATTTTCATCTTTGTATGGTCTTGATTTCCCAAATTTAGTACTTTATATTTATTTTCACCTTTGTATGGTTATGATTTCCCATATTTAATGCTTTCACTTTAAATATGGGGAATCATTACCATATAAAGATGGAAATAAATATAACCGTTGGATCAAGATAATCGATCTAACGGTGAGATTGATTGGTAGTCATTTGGTAGTAACACAACTTGGTTGTCACAATATCCTTCCCCAAAAAGAAATATTATTTTTCATATTATATAATATAATTTATCTCGTGTAACATGTAAAAAAATGGATAAGATTAACTTATTTTTTTAATTTTTTTTGAATTAATTTCACCAAATTTTTTTATGTGTTAGACGGAAATAATATCCCAAAGATAAAAAGTATTAAATCGCGTTGTACTTTAATTTTTTTAAACAAATATCATTGGATTCTGTATTTCGAGAAAGAATTTCCACATTGAGGATAGAAAAGCTTCCTCTTTTAAAATTATAAGTTGAAAAGTACACTGGCTGAATGAACCCGTAAACCTTATAGCGACCGTAAATGAATCGATCAGTGAATCGCATATCATTACTCAATTATTATATTTAAAGGTGGATATGTGAAATGACCATTATAAAATTTATAGTGGGTGAGGCCAGTGATGTCTTGATATATTGCTGACATTGACTGATTATCTGATTTCAGATTATGACGTGTCCAAATTATCTGAGGCCTGTAACATATTTCCTTCATTTTCATTGAATTGTTTCTATGAAATAGCATTCGGCCATTTTTACTTCTTTTTTTTTGGGTAAAATTTGGGACCAAAAGGCCCAGGAGAAAATAAAATTACGACGCATTAAATGTGAGAGCATCAGCTACCAGGCATTACCTAAAATCAAGCGATTAGTCTCATCCTTCATCCGGAAGTTCAATGCACTGGTTGTTTCAATGTTTCAATGAAGGGCTAGCCTACAGGACCGTATCTCGAGCGCAAGATCACTAGAGGAGATTGAATGAGGATACTCCGACTTATATCGAAAAAAAATCAAGCCCCGATCACTAAAATTGCTTCCTCTTGGAGTTAATGCAGCATTTCTTGGAGTTAATTAATTAGTTGCATTTGATTAACTTATGTTTGTTATTTAGGAATTAGGACTCGGACTACAGAAGCGGAATGCAACACCAAAATTACCTTTCAAAATCTTATAGTTGTTCAGAGAACCAATTTCGTGGAATTTATAGCTTTTGTACCGTGACGGAGCCTATCGTTGTCTGTGGATGAAATAATTGTGGATTACATGCTACTCCTTTTATATAGTTCTGTTCTCTATACAAATGTGTTTGATTATGGATACTCTTGTGTCAAATTGGGGAAATTCTGAATTTCGTTGTTGTTTTTTTTTTTTTTTAAATCGGTTAAGGGTTTCAACGGAGTAGTCTAGCAGAACAGGTGATAAGGATGGATGCAGGAAACGAGCTCTTAATATTTTGAAAAGTTTAAGACTGCCTTAATAATATATATGATCTGGCAAATACTGTAAATAACCAAAATTTTGATAAAGCTCACCGATAATAAAAAGTTAATTCCAAACTTCTACCAATGACAAATCACATAAGGATTCATCTCATAAGAATAGTTATTTTTTACAGCTCGCCCGCAATCTTTTCCTTTATCATGACTTGAGACAAGTCATATATGCAACTACACATAGCGGAGTTCCAATGACAAATCACATAAAAAGTGCCGACCCAGTTCAAATACCCACTTCGTGAGTGTCTGGGTAAGGGAATATTCTAGGCAGCCTTTCCCCTATTTTTTGCAGGCTGATTCGAACCCGCGACCTGACACACCACGGCAAGCAAGCTTACCGCTGAGCCAAGCCGGTCCTTTTAAGGTTAAAAAGTGCTTCATTCATCCTATCCGACTTGCCATCCAAAATGTTTCCCATTGAATCACTACAGAATGCATACATCTCAGCGAAAATGCCAACATCAATGTTGGCTTTGTGGGTACCATGGCCTAGCTTTGGCCGCTTTACACATTAGTTTTTTTTTTTTTTTTTTTTTGGTACCAATTATTGTAGAATAAAAAAAAAAAATTCACATTCTAAATTATTAATTCCTGTTCTCGTTGGTTCTCTCATTATAGGGAATTACATCATTTTTCGCAAACTAGCATGAGGAAATAGGAATGAGAATCATTTACAAATGAAGTTCAACTCCACCTACTACATGATCTCGCCAGAGAACTGCCTCCTCTGTAGCTCAAATTTCTCCTCAACGAGATGATGCACCAACGAATCAACAAATATGGGAGCTCCTCCAACATCAAACTCAAAAAATCGATGAACAACTAAAAGAGTTATAAAAATTGAAAAAATCACAGGCAGGGTATGAAAAACAGCTTGGCGTGAATGAAAAATCTGATGAAAATGATCATGGACCAAAACACTTTCAGAAAGATGCTGGTCCATCAAAAAAAGGAAAATAAAATATGAAGGATCATTATCCTCATATTAGCCATGAGGCTAACCACCATGTGGACCAAAACTCCTAAGAGAATCCTTTTACCATGAAAATCATGGACCTGCCTATTCTGAGGGATATAAAAATCAGTACAAAAAAATACAATAGAAAAGGATACCCCAGGAACATCTGGAGCAGTTCCAAACGAATATGATAACTTAGAACGTTCCTGATGCCATAGGTTGTTGTCTCTTACCAACTACGTTAAAAGAAGTTTCTCTAAGGTGATATTCAACTCTGCCACCAAACTTGATCAATAATTAGGAAGATCTCACCAACCAGTTCTTTATAAGATTTGCAACTAGCAAAACTCAATACAAATCTACACATGCGCTGAAAACTGTGAAGCAAGGTGCCAAAGAAACCTTGCGATATTTTCTCAACAGATTTTTTGAAGAAGTTTTACTGGTAAGAGATCTTGACCCATAAGTCTCTTTACACCTTATTATTGATGTTTACTAGATGGACCATTTTCCACATCTGTGGCCAAGCAAATTCCAAAGACCATAAAAGAGTTATGTATGAGATCTGAGAAGTTTATAAATCTCGAAGATTATAAATGATCTCGCGAAGACTCGAATGAAAAGCTTGCGGCCAATGAATTCAAACAAGATTTCCAAAGGGAGTTCAAGGACAGAAAAAAGTGAGGAAAATTTGACAATTTGTACACCTCTCAACACATCTCAATCTCACATCTTGAAGGAAGTCTTCCAAACTAGCTTTTTCAATGTCCCAAGCCTTCTCCGGAAGAAGAGAGGCAGGCTTGATGAAACCATGTTTTGTGAATTACATGAAGATAAAGGTCACGCTACGGAAGATTGTTTTGACCTCAAGAATATACCATTGGCTCTGATTAGAGAAGACAAAGTCAAAGAGTTTGTTTCCAACTGCAAACAAGAAAAAATACAGAGAAAATGGGATAGAAGCCCATACCATGATAGAAACCCTCATCGAAGAAATTATCAAGAGATGCAAAATTACAAACAAACCAATAATAGGCGAGATGACATACCTTCCGACTACTGACGACAGACTTAGGGAGAGATCCCTAAGCGAAAGAAAATGGAATGAACAACCCGCGACATGAGAGCACAATAAACCTCAACTACCCAACAACGCTGCTAGGGTTTTGGGGACTGTTGTCGGAGGTGAGGCAGGTGGAGGAGAAACATATTCCCAAAGGAAGGAGCATTTAAAAGCCATAATGACTATCACTATGGAACATAGTCCCTAAATTTGATGACCCTCTAATCATCTCTACTTATATGGAAAATTTACAAGTGAAATGAATCTTCATTGATAATGGAATATGTGTATTAGGGCCATCTCGTTCAAGAATGTTGCTTTGTTAGGAGTGAACCATTGGCAACTCGCAAGATCCCCCATGGCTCCCGCGGGATAAAGCTCTAGCTCGTCTAGAGCCCCCTGATGATGACCCATCTCCATAACTTCTCAAGGTAGGAGGAAGAGTCCCCTCAATCTCAACTTTTTCTCAGGGGAAAATACTCTTGCTTGTTAACCACCATTCTCTAGTGTTAATCGACATGGACGACCTAGGCCTAGGAATTTGTCTAGGCTTGGGGCTAGTAGAGCCTGACCTTTCCGCCATTCTAAAAAATGCAGAAAAAGGATGCTTATCAGACATTCTCTCAAACGATTGGAAAACTCTTCACAAATACAAAACCCAGAAATACAAAATACTTAGGAAAAAAAATTCCTTCTCAACAGGAATGCGTAGAACTTCAACACTCAGAAACTACCAACTTTCAAAGGATTTCCACAAATGCAAATAAATGAAGGAACAAGTGAAAGTAAATACCTAGTATTTATACTTGAGGTATGATACGATGGAGTTCTTCACACGAACTATAACGCTTGGCAACTTGCAAGGATCAACGACTGTCCCCACACACTAACACGAGACTTCTCAACGTGCTTTGTCCTCACTCGCACACTTCCCGGGAAAACTTCCCAGGAGGTCACCCATCCAAGAATTGCTCCAAGTCAAGCACGCTTAACTATGGAGTTCTTCCGTTCCGGGCTACCGAAAAGTAGATGCATCTTGTTAGTATAGGTAGTACCAATTAATTCTTATAAGTTATTCCCAACTGTACCGCCCCATACTAGCACAGTCTCTGGAATCCCTCTATTTCGGGTGTTGATTCGATTCATTCATGTACCCTCGTCCCTAGAAGCCTGTCAGGAGCCGCTCCTTGTTTGTGCCCTTTCGCACCATGCCCTTTCACACCGGCGATCACTCCCCGCCCTCGTCAGCGCCCGAGATGTTACATGCCCACTAGCTTCCGCCTGGTTCGACCTCGAACCACACCCTAATGGAAGAGAGGCCCTGCTCTGATACCACTTGTAACACCTGACAACTTGCAAAGATCAACGGCTGTCCCCACACACTAACACGAGACTTTTCAGCATGCTTTGTCCTCACTCGCACACTTCTCGGGAGAACTTCCCAAGAGGTCACCCATCCAAGAATTGCTCCAAGTCAAGCACGCTTAACTATGGAGTTCTTCCATTCCGGGCTACCGAAAAGTAGATGCATCTTGTTAGTATAGGTAGTACCAATTAATTCTTATAAGTTATTCCCAACTGTACTGTCCCATATCAGCACAGTCTCTGGAATCTCTCTCTTTCGGGTGTTGATTCGATTCATTCATGTACCTCCGTCCCTAGAAGCCTGCCAGGAGACGCTACTTGTTTGTGCCCTTTCGCACCGGCGATCACTTCCCGCCATCGTCAGCGCCCAGGAAGTTACACGAACACATAAGCTATTTACTTACTTGCAAACGTGTCACAAAAGGAAATTAGCAAAGAAAGCAAGGGGGACGAATATGGAAGAGAAGAGAATAGTTTCGGCAAAGAAGAAAACACAAAGCAGCAACATGTAACATCCCTTCCAAAACCCTTAAGGTTAACTTACAAAAAGTAATCGAAGGGTGTATGCATAAAAGCACACAAAAGTGATACGATTTTACAACAAGTGAGACATGTGTCGGCAGAAGACCAAAGGGTTAATACATTAACCCACACATAATGAAGATTGCATTTAATACTTCTGACAGTTTAAAATTGTAACATCCCGAGCGCTAACGAGGGCGGGGAGTGATCACCGGTGCAAAAGGCACGGACAAGGAGTGGCTCCTGACAGGTTTCCAGCAAGGGGTTACATGCATGAATGAATAGAATCGACCCCCGAAAGAGAGGGATTCCAAAGACTGTGCAAGTATGAGACTGCACAGTTTGAGATAGCTTATAAGAATTAATTGGTGCTACATATACTAACAAGATGCATCTGCTTTTTGGTAGCCCAGAATGGAAGAACTCCACAGTTAAGCGTGCTTGGCTTGGAGCAATTCTGGGATGGGTGACCTACTTGGAAGTTTTCCCAGGAAGTGTGTTAGTGAGGAAAAAGCACACTGAAAAGTCTGGTGTTAGCATGTAGGGATAGTCATTGATTCTTGTGGGGATAGTCATTGATTCTTATAGCGGCCAAGCATTACAAAAATCACATCAATCGCCTTTTAAGAGGTGAAATAATAGATTACCAAAACCTACTCAAGTAGGAATACGTGGCAGTATCTCGCACAAATCCACATCTCGTATAAAGAATGAATCTCGCATGAAGAATACATCTCTCTCCTCATGCCTACAACATAAGTGATGTGCCTTCAGCACATGGGTAAATTCAAGCCAAAAGAGGAAGATTATTGGTTAACCCTGAGTAAAAAGGCAACGTTTATGGTTGTTTTACTTAAATTCCAATTTCAGGATTGTTCAACTGATTTTATGCTTATTTTGTAGGGAAATCAAACAAATCTAGAGCAAAATGAGGATCTGCCAAAATGAAGACCCACGCTGACAGCGTGGATGTCACGCTGGTGGCGTGAAGAACCAGAGGCTTCCACGCTCACAGCGTGGATATCACGTTGTTGGCGTGAAATCATCTTTCTTCCAACGCTCACAGCGTGGATGTCACGCTGATAGCGTGAGAGTTCAGAGGAAGCCACGCTCTTGGCGTGGATCTGACGTTGAGAGCGTCAGTCACGAAAGCACAGCACCGTAGGTTACAAGGGTAATTTTGGAAGAGGAAAAAGAAGAATATAAAAAAAAACTCAGCACACTTTAGGGTTAACATTCTGACCTGGAGGAGACCGTCGCTGCTGAGAGAGCTCTGGATCCGTGTTCTTTCGTTCTTCGTTCTTCATCTTTTTCTCTTGTAATTTATCCTTCTTTTTGTATATTGGATTTTAGCCATGACAATGGTCGGCTAAGTTTTTTTATTATAGTCAGGGTCACGATCCATATGTGAACCTTTGATACGAAAGATTGAATTACATTGTTCGTTTATTTTAATATACATTATCTTTACCTTGTGCGTATTGTTATTATTTCTGTTAGATCTGATCAACCTAATACGAGATGATAATTTGGGGATTAGGGCTCGCAATAGGAATGTTGGGATTTTGATTCTGAAAAGGGGTAAGATAACGATCTATGCATGTTCTAGTGATAGACTTGTAGATCGCAGTCGTTTGATTTATCGGTTTAATGCTTAATTTCATGCGGGATTGCTAAGGGATTAGGGTTGCAATTGAATTAAAGGGTTAAATTACCAAGGGATTGAGATTTAACTAATTATTTTGAGATGATAATTTGTCTTAGTTATTAAATTGAATGAATATTGTAAATCAATCCAGAGTAAAAAGTTAGATCATTTGGTGAGTGTATCTTGGCTGCAATGTTTTCTCACATCTTTTTACAAATCACTCATTCTCGTTCTTATTTTTATTCTTTTAAACAAAAATATAAAAACAAGTCTTTACTTTTAGTTTTATTGTTACTCAATCCATTCAAAATTTTACCAACAACAATCAAGTTTTCCAACTTAAGGGGACTGGTTATCGTAATACTTGGTTTACAATCCCCGTGGAGACGATACTTTACTCTTTCATTATATTACTTGTGCGATCGATATACTTGCCGGAGAGCATCAATAAGCAGCAAGCTGGGGAACTTTTATTCTGGACCTACTACATGCGATATAAAGGCCCAAAAGCCCAGAAACCCACTGTGACTTGGCAACCAAGGCAAACTCATTCTGCATAGAAAGCATAGGATCTCTCTAACTTGGCCAGCAAGTCAAACGTGACTTAACCTGAAAGGAACTATCATTGCCGAGATCAGCAGCTCAGGCAAGTTGGTCATCACCATTCACCAGAAATCATTGAATGAATGACAGCTCTTACTTGCCACCATATCTACTGAATCTACTAGTGAACATTTGCTTGCCCACTAAGGAATTGCCAGAGAGAGGTCACCCCTCTGCACCAATAAACGTGAACATCGTCTTATGAAAGACGATGAGAAATAAAGGCGTTCAAGCTGTATAAATACAGAGGCTTTTAGTCCAAGTACGATATATATATATATATATATATATATCTTTGAATTGAATCTCCTTGAATACTGGACTAACTTGAGCGTCAGAGTGCCTTTGCAGGTACCCCTCGTTTCTCTCAAACAACCCAGATACACAAAGTTTTGATCAACCATCTCGCCAAAGCTATACAACATCTCTCCTTTGTCATCTCCCCTTCTCTTCGTCAACATCCTATACTTCAACTACATGTGATTAGATTCGGCCCAATTTGAGTTCGATTGATCAAAAGTAAAAATTTTAAAACCTCAATGGGTGGCACTCTTGGCCGTGGATTGTGCCTAAGGATCGAGTCGTAGGTTGGATCATCGGAAAGACTCAAAATCTTTATGCTTTAAGCTTGGGTGAGTTAGTCTCACCATACCTCCAATTTATGAGAATTTAACTATGCGGTACTCTTAAGGACAAAAATGACTACAGGTGATTGAATAGGTATACCTTCTTTTATTAAAAAAGGTAATATTTTCGCATTCAGTAGCAATTAGCTTTAATGGCAACTAGGGAGGGGTTTACCCTGAAAAACTGCCAGATACAAGAACCATTTCCATTTTGGAATCGTAATGTTGACCGAGTGTTGCATCGAACCAGACAACATTAAAAAAGTATTATTATTTTGCAAACTTGATCTATATGCGTGTGATAAGTCAAAGGGTCAACTCCAAATAGCAAGGTCAAAATCAAAAACACCAAAACTTACATGGAAAATCTAATTTAATCTCCTTTAATTAATTAACAATTCTGCGATCTTCGCAGCCACCGTACCGACTTTATCTTTATAGTTTTGACAATTATTCAATCCTCAAAGTGCAGATCCTCCTAAATCCAATGTCAGTTAAAGCTGATATATCTCTCTATATAATCACCTTTTCTAGCATATGCTTAACGGAATGAGCTAAGATAATTTTTTTCAGAACCCCCTTACTTTTCTGTCCGTGTCAGAGACAACAAAAAAACAAAAAAGCCCGATAAATAGAAGTTGATTGAGTGCAATATGGAGACAAAGTACACAACCGGTGTTCACGTGACTAGAAGTTTATCAGATTGTGGCTCAGCAGCAACATATGGAAGTGAAGAGATGGTAATAAGGAAAGGTCCATGGACAGAGGAAGAGGATTCTGTTCTGATCAACTACATCACTGTCCACGGAGAAACTCAGTGGAACTCCGTCGCTCGCTGTGCAGGTAAGCTATTCATATATTTGTGTACTCGTTAATCAAATCTTTAACCACCTTAATTAACATGCACTACCTTGGCTTTTGTTTGATTGTGGTTGCTAATGTTTTGAACTGCAGGTCTAAAGCGAACGGGCAAAAGCTGCAGACTAAGATGGTTGAACTACTTGCGTCCAAATGTTCGACGTGGGAACATCACCCTCCAAGAACAGCTCTTGATTCTTGACCTCCATTCCCGATGGGGAAATAGGTATGTTGTGTATTATATATTAATATTCTTGAGATATATAAAAACCATTAATATAGCTTCGCCTAACGGTTAAGTTTTTGGATTGAATTGGTTCTTTATATGATATCAGAGCCTCAGCCTCGTGTCCCGAGTTCGATCCTCGTTGTTCCCCACTTTTTTTTAAGTGGAATTTCTTTGTTCGCACTTGTAGATGGGCCTGTGCATTGTCCACCCTTTAAGCCAGTGGGCTTTCATGTGAGGGGCGTGTTGAGATATATAAAAATCATTAATGTACCCCATTTTCTTTTAAGTGGAATTTCTTTGTTCGCACTTGTACGTGGGCATGTGCATTGTCCACCCTTTAAGCCGTTAGGCTCTCGTGTGAGGGGCGTGTTGAGATATATAAAAATCATTAATGTAGCCTCAACTAAACAACTTAAATTTTTGGGTTGAATTGGTTCTTTACGAATATCATAAGTGGTTAACTTATTCAAGTTTTGCAATCGAATAAGTTGATGAAACTATGATATAATATATATTGTGTTATATATTTATTGAAGGTGGTCAAAAATAGCAGAACAATTGCCTGGCAGAACAGACAACGAGATCAAGAACTATTGGAGGACCAGAGTAGTGAAGCAAGCTAAGCAACTCAAATGTGATGTCAATAGCAAACAATTCAGGGACACTTTGCGTCTTGTTTGGATGCCTCGCTTGATGGAGCAGATCCAGGCCTCTTGTGGGACTGGTCCTTCCCATGGTCAAGCACAAACCACCTTATGCAACAAAACTCAAGCACACAGTGAATCATGTGGACCCAATCTTCGCATGTTGTCTGTGGCTTCATCGTACTCAACAGGAGTTGATGTTCAAGCTCCCTCTCTCTCTGATTCAAGCGTGTCTTACAATTTAATGGGTGGTGGTAATTGGATAGAGAATGTAGAAAAGGGGCCCACATCCATCCCATGGCAGCAGAGGGACTACTCGGACAATGGTTTTGGTGGTGCAGACTTGTGGACGGATGAAAACTTGTGGTTCTTGCAACAACAGCTTGCAGATGATCTATGATCAAAATATGATCTTTTTTACACTAGGCATTAACAAGTTCAAAGGGTGACATGGCTAATTTGAATGCATGGCATTATTATGGAGTAACTTAATTATGATTGATTAATGTTCGTAATGTCCTACTCCTGTGTGATATGTTATCTTACGATATAGGAGACTTAAGTATCACTAATAAAGGAGTTGAGTTTGCTTCTGCGGAAACAGAGAAAATCTAACTAGAAAGCTACATGTTACAAAGCGGGTGGGCGAGTTGACTTTTGTTCTGTTTCTGTTTTGAAATCTTCCGTATTGGTGTTGTGTTTTGAGTTCTAATCCTCTAGAAGTAGAAGAGAATTGAGAAAATAAAACGTGGTGGAATTTTGACATTAATAAATTGATTACGAAGACTGGGATCACTATATTTGGTTTAAATTCAATGGGTTTCTCATTGGAAGCACTATGGGCCGCAACCTTTGAAACCAGCACCTTTTCTGGCTTTTCATTCCGTTTAAGTTATTCCAGTCTTGAGTCGTTCACACGTAATTAGGCAGTCAACTGTTTTTTGGTTTCTTTTCTTTGACTTTAGATGTCGCATATATTCACAGCTGACCTCATATCCCAGTTATTCAACACTACTGTTTTTATTTATTTATTTATTTTGATACTGTGCTTCACTTGACTTGATGAGGCTTCCCATGTGTGGGGCCTAGATCATCATGCTTGGGAGAGGAGAAAGAAAAGGTGTTCAAACTGATTGAAATCTCGCCTATGGGAGTGACCCTGACGAATTAAGCCTGTATTTTAGTTTAAATTTTAAAATTGTTTTATATTGTATTAGCTCTATAAAATTTGAGTAACACATGTCACGTGCCTGATTGATTCATTTATTTCTCTTTCAAAATTAATTTATTATTTTGTCTTTTTTAAAAAAAAATTATATGTCAGATTTGTCCATATTTTTAAATTATATATTAATCTGTTCATGTCTTATTAAACTTTGACCAAATCCTAATTCTTTGTAAATTATTTACTCAAGTAAGTAACGATTAAACTTTGGTCAATTATTGAAAGATCCGTATATAATTTGAGAAAATGAAGAGATTGATATATAATTTGAAAGAAAGGATAAAATGATAATTTTTTATTATAGTGAACATCTTGCCCATGTCAAGTAGTAGGAAATAAATAACGGAATCTGTAAAAAAAAATGGAAAATATGTAAAGCATTGAAATGAATGTGAACATACCGTTGACATAATGTTATCAGACTAGGCTCGAATCGGGATTCGGTGAACCAATTATATCTGACTGATTCAAATCAAGTACCAGATCAATCATGTATTAGATCCAATGAAAATTAGTTTGAACGGGTTTTTATCAAAATTGATGATCCGATCGGGTCATCAAAATTGGCAGATCATGCATTAAAAAATCAAAGTTGTCTGGTCTTGTCTTAAAAAAATATAAAATTTCTTTCAAAAAAATTATAATTTTATTTGCTAGTTGTATACTCTCCCATAGTGACCTCAAATTTCAACTTCAAATAATGAAGCAATTTGTAAAATAGAAGATTAAG